>VDFB02047230.1:414805806-414947593 GCA_007258455.2 Sequoia sempervirens | reverse complement strand
AAAATTTGAAGTGAGTTTATCATTATACCCTCTCATTTCTAAGAAGAACAAAGTGCAACCACCATTTCAAAAAATATCCCAAAGGTCAACATTTTGCTTCAATGCTTCACATGAAATAGGCTCGGTTTTTGGTCTTGGACCACACATCCTAGAAATCTAATAGAGATACACAATAGAGAAACTAGAGAAATGATAGATAAAAATATAATTCCTGCTAGTGTAGATCCTTAAACAACTTGTTGCTTTTTCTTGTAGTTATTATCGGATTTCTTTCTTTTCATCACATGAGGGAAACTAAGAAAATAGCTCATCCCTTGATGACAAGTATTGACTGGGCCATCATTTCTTTGATTTTTTTAAAAATTCACTAAGACATGCCAATTATTTCCTTTATTTCCCCCTCCAGTGAAAAAATCTCATCACTCACGCAAAATAATCATAATTCTCATTCTTTTCACCTGATCAAAAAGTGGAAGAAAGGTATCACCATCCTAAAAATTAATAAAACTATCAACTTTTAATCTACTCCCTTCAAAAATATTATCATGAAAAATTTGGATCCTTTATAATGATTAGAAATAAAGGCAAATAACTATACTTTCTTTGAATAGTCATTTAGAAGAAATATTGTATTTTTCCTTAGAAATAATCTCCTTGACCTTGAGCAGAAGATTTAAATCAAACTTCCAATATTTCCAATCTAGGAAATTCAAACCTATATTAGAAATAGCATCTGTTGCCCAATTATGTTCTCTACAAATATGTCTTAGCTTTAGCTAGTCAAAACTTTGCATTATGGATCTACATTATTCTATCATATTCTTGATCTTCCAAGGTGGAGGATTATTATTCTACAACAAGTCAATAATAATATTAGATTCTCCTTCAATCTCCACCTTTTGAAAGATCAACATATTTATTCTTTTGACACCCCACCATAATACGTGTGTCTCAACTTCATTGTTAGATTTCCATTCAATACTTTTAGCATACCCTTAAATCAAACAATCTTTTTCATAACTTATCACACCCCCAGTAGTAGGAACTCTAGGGTATCCTTTAGAACAACCATAAAAAATGAGTTTGACCCATCCTTTCATGGGGAACTATCATTTCACAATGTTTCTCGTAAGGACCTTAGACCAATTGACCTTAGTGAGTTCTTGATTAACCCCCTATTTTTTCTGAATTCTTAGCTCAAATATAAAGGCATTATTTTACATTTCCAAACTTCAAAATATTTATAATCTTTTGGAGACCATTTATCATGCTTATTATAGTGTAGAAAATTATACCCCTTTCTAGGAAAAAATACAATTCACACTTATTTGGACCTATTTTGGTGACCTTTTCATTTGTGCATTTCAAAATATCATTAATAGGCCCCTAATACCCCTTTATCATGTATCCAAAGGCCTGTTTTACTTAATTTTATTTAATTCCTGACACCACAACCCACATTGAATAAATGATATGAATCAAATTTATGCCCCCACAAAAAAATAAAAATAAAATAAAAAAAATTATGCCCCCACATTTAAGGAGTCTTGAAGTTTTAGGTCAGGACCCATTCGCCCATGGGCGGATGGGTCCTCATTAAGTTCCTTGAACTCAACTTTGGATATGTTTTTGGCCGAATTTTAATCTCTCAAATTCAAATACCACATGTCAGCTTTTAGGATCTAATAATTGGAAAATTAGATAGGAAGCCTATAAAGCTAAGTCTCACATTCATTTCGCACTAGACAAGAGACAAGGAAGAGAGTTTCATAAGAGATCAAGCATTCATATTCAAGAGCAAGAAGAAGCATTCAAAAGTGAAGTCTTGGACCAAAATTTGATTTGTGTTTGCAGGTCTTCAAGCTGATTTTGATATCAAAATCAAGCATTTCCAAAGGATTGATGATAGTTTCCTATAGAGGTTCACGATGGATTCTAGGTTTTGGGAGATTCATAGGACATTCAACCAAGCCTAATGACTTGTTTCCTAAGTTATTTCATTTTCAATTATATTTCTACTTTTAGCCTAAAGGAAGGTATAATTAGATTTGTGACTTATTAAGGTGATTTGATATCTCCTAAAGTAGGTCTTTATCATTGTGCATGTTCATTTGGGGATCCTATTCTAACACATTTCAACGGGGTTTCTTTGCATCATTTATTCTTAATCTTAGACACACTCAAGGTTAGGATTGCACACACATCTCATGTTTCAAATCTGTGTTGTTGTAGGTTTTAACTTTTCTAGTGGGTTAATTTATTTTCCCTTAGTCCTAGGTTTTTCCTACACTTCATTAAGCTTACTTAGGATAATAAAGTGAGTTTATTATTTAATAACTAGGAGATAAGTGATGTGGAGTCCCCTTCCATAAAGGGTGGAACCACTTTCCACTTTTGGTGGTCCATCTCCACTTTTTGTGGTTGATTCCTATTTGTTGGATTTGGCACCTACCTCCTCTCCTAAGTTCTATATAAACTCACTACCTAGATTGTATTTTCACCCATTCATTCTCTTGCATTGTTGCATACTTTGGCATACATGCACCTTGATGCATGCAATCATTATTCATGCATCTTTGCATTGTATCTTTTCAGCTTGGAAGCTCTTAATGCAATTTTGTCACATCGGCATTGCATAATATCTCAGAGTCCTGGTTTGCATTCTTATGTTTTCCTAGTTTATGTAACTTTGATTTTCTCTTTAAAAGTTCCTAGAGTTATTCAATCTATTTTAGATTTCTAACATGGTATCAGAGCTTTTGTTTTGATAAATCTAAGTTCATAGATTCTTGATTAAGAGATTGAGTTTCTTGTAAAGATCTTGTAAATTCCTATATGCTCTTTTCCTACGTTTTAAAAGATCTGGAGAATCAAAAAGGATTTGCAATGATCTAATAGCCTCTTCATATCGCATATATGTTTTATGAGATATGAGTGATTACAACATTTTTGGTTATACTAGTAGTATTTTTGAATGTTCCAATGCGTCCAAAAGGCTTGAGAAAGTCAGATTTAGATTTTGTTTCATCCAAATTGGAGATCATTGGACAAAGTTGCAAACAGGGGTTTGAAGCTCATATTTGTGAACAACTTTTTATTAGAGAATTTTCGGGCCAAACAGACATTTCCATTATGTTTAGAAGGCCCAAAAACCCCTATTCTCATATAGAATTTTTCTATTTTAGATGAATTTTATTTTTGGAAAATTTTTCTTTTGCGAGGGGGTCGTCTCTGCAGAAAAAATTCAACCTATTTTTTAAAAAAATCATAACTTTTTGCCACGCTATCTGTTTTCTGCAAACAAAATACCACTAGAAAGCTAGAGATGAACACTTTCCATCTAAAAAGTTTTTGAAAAGAAAATTTTCCATCTTTTGCTAGATATTTCAGGTTGAAATTGTCTTGTGCTAATTTCTTCAATAGGCCATAGCTTTCACCCTAGTGCTCCAATTTTTAGAAACAAATAGGCATTGGAAAGGTCTTGAAGAGCACTACACAGCCATAAGGCTAAATTTTCCATATTTTTTCTTAGGTTCATTTTGTATCAGAATTTGTAATTTTGGACATTTTGAGCCTATTGAGCATTGTATCTTGGAATAGGCTTTATAAATGCACTAATCATAAAGTGCAAACATTGTAATATCTTGCAGGGGGTGACTTTGGAGACTAGTGAAAATGGGGGGTATCTCTTGATGTCTCTTTTTTGCAATAACTTAAAGTTACTTTTTTGTATCAATCTTGGGGGATTATGCAAACAATTTGTAATCACGAACTAAGATAAAGTTCCATTTATGGGGGCATTAAGCATGCCTCTTAATTTTTTTTTCCATCCTTCTATTGTCAAGATAACTTTAGAGAACTATTTGTCCTAGAGACAAGGGATAAAGAATCATTGACTTGAGCAGGATCTACTACCCTATCTCCTTGGACTCGTTCTTGAGCCAAGTGACTATAATTAGAAGAATGCATGGTTTAACAATAATTACATGGTCTATGAAATAAGATGTCTTACTATTTCAGAGGATGTAGAGAACATTGAGTGCCCTTTCACTGCTTGAACCATCATTCAACAATTGTATGGAGACATTAGATCTTCATTTGAAAGTGGTGTTTCCTTGGAGAACTAGGCTATTGTGGATGATATTGAAACTTTTGTTTCCTCATATTGTGTGGATGATCAATTCATTGATACCCCATCACCAACTAATGTTGCTACTTCAAAGTTTAGAGTTTCTTCTTTGAAATTTTCCAATGATTCTTTGACGTAGGACATACATTATCTTTTAGATTTAGCTTGGGATGATCTCTTAACATGTATTTCAGATTTTTTATGGAGACACATATTATAGATTTGAGAGACACTATTGATGATATTCATCTTCTCTTTGATGAAGTTGATTCTTCTTTGATTGTTGTGAGGGAACACTTTGACCCTCTCATTCAATCTCTATATGATCATTATCACAGTTTGACATGAGTATGGATACTTTGGATCAACATTTGGAGGATACATCTTCATAGGAGATACTTAAGTCTTTGGATGGTGTTCTACATCAGCCTCTAGGAGATTATAAGTTTTCATTTTTAGCAGTGTGGCCTAGAACACCTGATTTGATCATGGGAGCCTTCAACATCGACATGGGGACACTTGAGCGGAGTTTAGAGCCTCCTTACATCTTGAGTTTTCTTCCTACAATTTCCTGTCAAGGGTGTGGAGATAGCTCACATACACCTTTGGTTTTGTTTCTTCCTAAGGGGAGGAATTTTGTTTGATGATTGTGGACAATCTTCTACATCCAGTTTTGAGCATCTACCATTGGATCTCTTTGGAGGGGAATCTTTGTCCTTCCGCTTCATTTCTCTCTCTATTATGGGGTACGTACTTCCTTTTTGTGGGATGGGGCTTCTTCTTCTTTGGGGGGAATTTAATATGTACATGGGTACCTAACATGGCTTCATTTATCGAGACCCATAATCTTTTGCATCCTCCTAAGCTACGCTTAAGGGGGGGTGTTGGTGTAGGTTTTTATTTTTCTAGTGGTTTAATTTATTTTCCCTTAGTCCTAGGTTTTTCCTACACTTCATTAAGATTGCTTAGGATAATAAAGTGAGTTTATTATTTAATAACTAGGAGATAAGTGATGTAGAGTCCCCTTCCTTAAAGGGTGGAGCCACTTTCCACTTTTTGTGGCATCCTCCACTTTTGGTGGTCCATCTCCACTTTTTTTGGTTGATTCTTATTGGTTGGATTTTCCACCTACCTCCTCTCCTAAGGTATTTATAAACTCATTACCTAGCTTGTATTTTCATCCTTTCATTCTCTTACATTGTTGCATACTTTGGCATACTTGCACCTTGATGCATGCAAACATTATTCATGCATCTTTGCATTGTATATTTTTAGCTTGGAAGCTCTTAATGCAATTTTGTCACATCGACATTACACAATCTCTTGGAGTCTTGGTTTGCATTCTTATGTTTTTCCAATTTATGTAACTTTTATTTTCTCTTAAAAATTTCCTTAGGTTATTCAATCTATTTTAGATTTCTAACACTATGTTCTTTATCAAGGTTTAATTACCAAACTTGGGGTTTGACCAAGGCAAACCCCTATCCACCAACAAACAACAATTTTTTTTTGCATATTTTTGCTTAGATCCAGATCCAAGAGCGAAGGTTTGAACTTACAGGTCTCATGCTTCAATTGTCGATTCAAAGTTTTCTAGAAAAATTTTCCAGGACCCATTCTCCCTAAGGAAAATGAGTCCTTGTTTAGCTTGTAGAAACAACTTTTGAAAGGTGCACAACATTTGTTCCTCTCATTTTTGTTGATGGTTTTTTCTGCACAACAACTCAGAAAAAATATAATATCCTATCTCTCTTGAAAGGTAAATCTCTATCAGCAAGCCTCAAGAGATAACCCCAAGGTCTCTAATGTCAGGTCTTGACAATGCATATACAACTCAGTGAAAAATGTGAAAATACTGGTAATCACAAAGGGACCTTACTACAAGAAAATATTGAATCCTTAGATTTATCAGATCTAGCAATACGGTGATACTTCCAATCCTAAATCTAACCCAAATAACAAAGAAAGAGCGAAAGAAATAAGGTTTTAGAGAGATTCTTAAATTTAACACTAAACCTAAGATTAACAATGCAAATGATGAAACACTTGAAATGGACCAATCCCTCATAAACTGATTTATGCTTGACCTAGATGAATCTGCAATCTTACAGAAATAGTGCAATCTTCTAAGGCATTAAATATTTTTAGATCATGAACATTCATTCAAGACAACCCTATTGCAATTTAAATGAACAAGCATCCACAATTGAACTAAGCATAGTGAATTTAAAGTCTAGGCTAACTTTGCAAAACAACTAACAATCAGTTGTTGCAAAAAGTATGGACCAGAGATTGCTGCAACACTTCAAGTACCAAATCATAAACACTATCAATTCATCTAACATTAAACCTAGCACATCTATCAAATAAACTTAAGCAATTCCAAAGATAGAATCACAAGAACCATGCCAAATAAAATTCAACATAAGAAAGGCACCAAATCACAATGTCTTCACTTGCATTAAATTACCCAAAGTAGCAACACTTCCAGTATTCTGTTACAACACTTGCTTGCTTGAAAATAAGACTAACTCCTAACTCTAACTCTTGTTATATTGCTTAATTCACTCCAATATCAAAACTATCTAGCCCTTACAAATGAGGAAGAATTCCATACTTATAGAAACCCCCCAAGATATGTCGGCCTAATTAGGGTTTACAATAAAAAATAGCCTCAAACAAGTCGGCCAAGAGGAATTCAAAATAAACAAAGTGGGTATTAAATGAAAGTATTCCATCTAGGTCGGCCTGGGTCTCCAACAAAGCTTAGTCCAATGCATGTGAAGGAAGAGGAGAAATAATGGGGAAGCAGAAATTCTGATGTAGCATTGCATTAAATACTTCCCCCTTTATCCTTATTTCGCGCCACCTGATCCTGCACCATCAAAAGTATCATGTCCAAGTTGGCTATAGGTGGCATAGTGAAAACCTTAATTCTCCTCTCAATGGATTTAATATCTTCTCTTCACTGCTCCACCAATTTATCCCATTCCACCTTCATGGTTTGATATTTATCCATTACTGCAATATAGGTGGCCGCATCATCCAACTTATGTTCAGTAACTAGGTCCTCATTGGTTGGAGAATATAAATCTCACCACCATTTTCTCAACTATTCTAAGATCAACTGGTTCAGTGCAAACTTCTTTCTCCCTTTCATCACCTCAAAGAAAGAAATGCATTTATTGTAGATATCGGTCAGGGTGTCTTCAATTTTCCTCCTCTGCTTATACACCTTCTTCAAAACCCTCTGCCTTATTTGGAAAACTTCAAACCATTCCTAAGGTTCTACAGCTCTAGAGGAAGGAAGAATTCCATCACTCACCAACTTATCTTTAGTATATTCCATGATGGTCTTGGTTTTCTGCAACATGAGATCTACATCTTCCTTGTCTTGAGCCAATACATCTTTAAACCAATTTATTGACCTCATATCATTATCTCCCTTAGTATGCACCCCTTGTAACTAGTTCGATGTCGCATGAGTAGTAGTCTTCATTCTTTCCAACTCTGATATTGTTTCTTGTGGCAGAAAGCTCACAACAGATGATGAGGAGCTAACAGATTGCAAGGGCTTCATCAAGTCCTACAAGTACTTTAATTTCTCATTCTCCCTCTTTAGTTCTTGCTTGGTCTGCACTTATTTCCTCAACCTACCCAAGATCACAGCACTAGAGCCTTCATACTCTTCAATCTCTTATTCCATGGAAGTAGGCCCTAGGTTGATGGTCTGCGCATTATAATCACTTCCAGTTACATCATCCCTATTCTTATTAGGGGCAAGAGTAGCGATGTCAACCACCCTGTTATTTGTTTCATCTCTCTCAATCTTGGAGATGACCCTGGCTTTCTTCTTTCCTTTACCCTTTCCTATATTTTCCAATAGCTCATCCCGATTGGGAGGGGTGTCATCTACAACAATATGTTTACTCTTCAATTCTTTATCCAACCAACCTGGAACAGTAGATTCAAATTGTACATTTCTCTGTCCAACTTCATCTTGTTGATCCTTGGGAATATCTTCATTCAAATCTTGTTTCTCAGGAATCTCCTCGGCTTTATCTTCTTTTTCCTTATTATGTTCTTCTTCATGCACCGATGATGGAGTCCTAACTGGAATTTCCTCTCTCTGAGGAGGTCTATCTTCTTCACTTCTAACAGGTGAATCATCATAAGTCACCAGAGGAGACTATAACACCTTCTCTATTTCTTCCTCAACACTATAGATCTCACCTTCTTGAAATTCTTCTCCTTTTGTATCTTGATAACCCTCTACTTCTTTGGATTCACCTGGTTCACCTGGTGCACTACGAGCTTCATGAGAAAGAGGAATATCATCACATTGTTCTATAGCAGGAGTAACTAGAGGAGCATCCTTCCTTGGCACACTGTCCTTAGGAGAAGGAGTTCTTGATTTCCTTGTATATACCTATGTCCTCTCTCCCGATCTCTCCACATTTATCATAGGTGGGCCAACTTCCTCTCCTACCTTGGAACTTTCCTTTTCTTTCTGTGACAATCTCACCATTCTTCTTCTCTTGGGCATAGGGACACTAGCCTCCTTATATTCTTTTTCAACTTCATCCTTTGTTGACTTCTTCGTCCTTGAAAAATGTTTCCTTTTCTTTGCAATAGGTTGTCTTTGATTTTCTGCCTTGTGTACTTCCTCTGCTTTAACATCTTTAATCTTGATCTTAAAAGGAGAACTCACCTTCTCCTTACCCTTAGGATCTTGTTTAGCTGACTCCTCAGAAGTGGAATGAGACTCCAAGTCTCCCATTAAATCATAGGTGCACTGCACACCTTCACTTTCCAATTCCCACATCTTATGCTTGAGCCATAGCTTTGTATACTTGATCACTGGAGTCATAAATTGTTCTAGCGCTGTTTTCTCTTCTTCCAGCCAGTCTATTTCTCCAACTGATTTATCCTTCACAACTTCATAATCATGGCCCTAAATCAAATCTCCATCATCTTCAACTTGATCTAGAATGGCCTTCACATTATACAACTGAACCAAGTTAATAGGTAGCCTGGAAAACTTCTTCCTTCTAATCTCAAATCCATTACTGCAATTAGCCCGATAGTCCTCTATATCATCTTTGTGAATATATTCTCTGCTGGCCTTCTTCTGTGCTTCGCTAGTCCTATCAAACCTAGATCTCTTGGAATGAAAGGACAAACCTAGAGTACTCATTTCTTCTTCAGAAGTAGAGGCCGAATTAATAGAAGGACATGCCTCATTAGTGCCTATCCTCAAAGGGAAGTCACCACCAAATATATATATTTTTTTTTTCACAACTGCATCAAAATCACATATCTGCCTGGTGACATCCAGAAGTAAAACATGGTCAGTGGGATACCTGGGAAGTCTGTATGGAGCCCTCTGACAACTATCTATCCTTATATACGAAAATGTGGGAAACTATATGAACCAAGCCCCATACCTTTTGATTAGCTCTTTGGCATTGCCAAATATCCTTACATGCTCTGCACATTGGAGCAACCTAGTGATGTACATGGTGAATGCATCATTCACCCTCCTATAGCTTGAATTACCTAGATGTAGCTGTGGATAGACCTCATAGATTACATCTTGTCCAAACACACCCCTTGTACTTAGTCCTTTGTATGGATGAAATCTTGCAAGTGCATAAACCAAGTAGGAGGTCATTGTGAAGGTCTTCGTCTATAGGACATTACACATATGTTCATGAATAATGGAACTTATAATGCCCGCCCAATGATAGTTAACATTCTGCTCCATCCTCACAATAACATGGAACATCCAATTCTCAAACACACTTGCACTCTTCAACCCTACCACCCTACTGAGAAGAGTGATAACATCATAGTATTCCTTCTTGAATTTAGCTCTGAATAACTACTTGGGTAGCTTAGAAAAGTGGGACTTAGGCTTCTCCAACCAGGAACAACTTGTTGGGACTTGATGGTATCATCCGCATAGAACTTATTTTCCATATCCATATCAAAAGCCACCACATGAGACCTTTATGGCATGTCAAAGGTTTGGGCTATAGATATAGGATTTAGATTTTCCACAATCCTTCCTTGGGGATCAACTGTCCTTTGTGTACCTCTGTCATAGTTTCTAGAAAACTCGAGCACCAACTCATAACACTGTATTGTAGGAGGGAATCTAGCTACATGCGCCAACCCTGATTCCAATGTTCTTCTAGCCAGCAAAGGAAGGTTCTGTGCTACCATCCTTGTCTTGAACTCTTCATAATCCCACAATCCAACATTTGTATTAGTTACCTCTGACCAGATGGAAGCAGTCTTGCTCTCAAGAATTCTGCTCTTGATATCCATCTTAATTCTTTCCACCTCATAAATAGAAGACCCCTCTGCACTTGGATCCATTGCTCTACCCTTGGTTCCATTTATCACTACCTTACTTCATTTCGCCTGCATTCAACAAAGAAACCATAATAAAGATCACATGAAACCCAAGTTAATTAATCACAAATGGCATACTCAACCTCAATATAATTCCCATGATAAACAAAATTCTCTAAAACCTCATAAGAATTAATCTTCTCAAAGTTTAGGTTTTCAGTCATCCCGTGAAATCCAGGCTAGAGAGGAATTCTGGGAAATTCCCAACCAGGCAAATTTTAGCGAAATAAACATAAAAGCATCCAATAATCCTTTAATCAAAAACCATTAACTAAGAAACAACATGATACATCCTTAAATAGTTCAAATTGATCATACAATGCATAATCATCAGCTAATAAATCACGCTATTTCGTACTTCTTCATTTTCAACAAAGTTTTAGAGAATTCTGCCCAGGACGGATTTTTGAGAAAACAACAATATCTTACGAATTCTAGAAAAATGAAGGAACAAAAGAAATTTTGGTAAAATCTAGAGGGAACGAAAAATCCATGAAGCAGGCATAACTCTGGATCACAACACATTTCAGGAAAACGAAGAGAAAATGGAAAATCGGGGAATTCCGCTAGCGAAGGAAAATCCCAAAGTTGAAGGAAAACCTGAATTTTAACTTTTTCTCATGACTTTACTCAAATTGATCGAACAATCAAAAATTTGAGGATCTTGGGCCTAAAAATAGCTCGATATGAACCTCTTACAAATTATCTTTAAATTTGAGGTTCATCCTAAAGTAAATCGAAAGGAATTGGTGATGCCCTAAGGCCAAAACCCTAAAATTATGTCATGAATGCATAGGACAAGCTTGGGCTCAGCTTACTCAATTGCTATTTTTTCAAAAGGTTCCTTATGGCATACACAAGCGAGCTACCTCATAATGAAATCGAAAAACAAGCTCAAAAAACTCACTTGGGGATCATCAATCTAACAAAACTGAGCAACCCTAGCTTCAAATGTTCAAAGCCCAAAGATATAGAAATTCGAACTCCAAGCACACTCAAGATGCCAAAGAATCACTCACATTCAACAATTAAAAGTAAATCAATGAAGACATACCATTGATGAAGTGAAACTCGATTACAACAATGACAAGTAATAGTCTTCAGTGCCCTAGCAAACAATAGATGACGCCCAAGAAAATCACCACCAAATCCAGAAATCCGTGAATTCAATCACCAAATCAAGCCAAGCACTCAAGATCAATCACTCCAAATCAATAGAGAGCAAATGATAAAGACTTAATGGCACAAAATTCCCCAAAATTGATTTAATACCTGCCGTAGAGATCGTACCACTGAGCATTAATGCAGTCAACAAGACAGGGCGATGAAGTTTCAGAGAAATCCAATCACCATGGAATTTTGTGAAGGACCAAAATCTCTGGATCACAGTGTAAAGTAGTTGCCTCTGGGTTTTCAAGGAAACCGAGGAATTCCACCCAAAGGGAATTTTCCCGAAAAGAGCCAAAAACTTGAAATGAGCTTAGAACATTAGATTTTTAAAGTGCTTCCTAAAAGGGGGGCATTTGCACAAATAGGATAATCATTCAAGCACACGCTAAGGCAACAAAACCTCAAAAAACCAAGGGCCAAAACACCAAAAACGAAAGCAAAAGAGGGTCCCTACTTTCAGCGAGGCGTGTGTGCGAAAACTGCACAACAATTTCTTTCAATTTGTTGGTTCCTTCAGTTTTATGCTAAGTCTTCTAGATCCAAGTTGTAGATTTCATTTTGGAGTTGATTTTCTATTTTTAATATTTCTCCCCAAAGTCTTGTTTGGCCTAGACCCCCATCCTTGCAAAAAAGAGAAATTTGTATATTCACACTTTGACTTGATTCACCTTGAGGTTGATAGTCATTTCATTGTGGGGATCTCATTTTCTAATGAAATTAGAGAATTAGGACCCCTTTTCCCTCTTTGGATCCACTTTTCCATTTTGGGAAACTTTAGGGACACCCCTATTTTTCTTCATTCATTTTGGTTAACCTGACCTTGTACAACAAAATTCTAAAAATTGAAGTCCTTTAAAATCATAGATTTGAGTTTTGCAATAGATTGCATTATATTTGCATTAGTTTCATTCATTTAGGGTTCTTTAATATTACATTGATAAAAATTTCATTTTAGAGTTAAAATTGCATGTTTGCATCACTTAAAATCATAAAAAAAGAAAAAACTTACATTTGATATGAATTTATTTTACATAGTACTTGCATTAGGATCATCATTCAATAATTTAATTTCAAAATTAGATTCATATTGCATCTTAAAAATTGCCATATAGCTCATCATTTGACATTAGTTTAACTTGCATTTAGAGACATAAATCTGGAAAGTTCTATTACAAAACTTTCTATTATAGATCAAAAACAAAAAACACATAGGATAAGCTCGACATCTAAAGAATCAAATTTAAGAAACCCTAATCATGGACCCATTCACCCATGGGTGAATGAGTCCCTATATAGACACTTTTAGCAAGTTTTTGAATGTTTTTTAGTTTCTGGTTTGCATTTATGTTTCTGTTTCTAGATCTAAAGTTAAATTTCTAAAATAGTTTATTTGCACATTCAAAATATTGATCATTTAAGTTACATTTTACAACATTATGGAAGAACATTTCTTGCATATTTTAGTCAAAGTTAGTGTTAGATTTTTGCATTTTTCTCTTATTTTCAGCATCATTCATTGTTAGATATATTAATTTACATTTTTCAATCATTAGAAAACAAAACTAAAAAAATAAAAAGAAACAAGAAAAACTTGATGAAACTCTTGGAGAAAGCGTATTTATTTGATCATGATAGACTCTTTTTCTAAGTTAACATATCCCTCAATCCCTTTAGTAGTGATGACTTTAACATGTTAGATGAAGCCCTTGAGGATTTCATCTCACAAGGTTTATCCACTAAAGCTTGTCTTGAAAAATAAAAACATAGAGATGGTAATGCAATCACACCTCAACTTATCCTTTACCCACCCTCACACAAACCTCAAGTTCAAAACAAACCCATGCTCATCCTAGAACCACCTAAAAAGAAACCATTGCAACCAAGAGATATCTTGAACTTTACAAGGCAAATTCATAATGACAATGTCTCGGAGTAACCGGGTTATAATACCATTGCTTATACATATAACACAAGGAACAATAGGCAACAAAAAACTCCCCCCCCCATTTCATTACCTTTGCCTCAACCTATCTTACCTAGTGCTCCTCGATTGCCTTCACATAGTGGAAAGGAGTATGATCTTGTTGAACAACTTAAGGATACTCCTACTAAGATATCCTTATGGGGCCTTATTTAAGCCTCACCTAATTACCATAGTATGCTTCAAATAGCTTTGCAACAAGTTGTGATTCCTCCTAATACAAATCCAAATGATGTGGCAGCCTTAGTTCAAGGAATGAATGTGGTTAATCTAGACATTGTTTTTCATCAAAGTGAGTTACCCTCCTCGGAATTTCAAAAAAACTATGAAGATTTCATGATCATAACCATTATTAATAGGAAAGGAATAAAGAAAACCCTTGTTGACAATGGATCAACCCTTAATGTGTGTAGAGTGAACCTTTTGGAAAAGATTGGAATTGATAAGAGTAATATTGAACGTGAATCATTATTCATTTGAGTATTTGATAACATAGGAAATCAACCACTTGGTGTGATCACATTACCTGTTACAGTTGGAAAAGTCATGTTACAAAACACTATCCATGTTATGCCTCACAATCTTTTATATAATCTTCTTTTAGGTAGATCATGGATTCATTAAATGAATGTGGTGCCTTCGACTCTTCGTCGATTAATGAAGTATGTTTACAATAATAAAGTTTACACAGTCAAGGCTAACCCTGAGCCTTCAATTTTTTTGCACAATGATAAAGACAAACAAAACCTTGTGAAAACATTGATGCCAGCTTCAAATGTTTAAATCATGCAAGAATAAGAAAAAGAGAAGAATATTGAAGAAGCCATGAATTTATTGGAAGATGATTGGGGTTCCTTAGATTTTACACCAATATTAATGGGAGAATATAAGATAACAACAAAACAACATGAAAAAGGAAAAGAATCAATGCTAATGTCAACAAAAAAACTCAAAAGAATCCTCACAAGCATCTACTTCATCCACTTTAGAAGAAGAAACAAGTTATACAACAAATTTTGATGAAGTGAGCTATCAACAACCATTGAATCTGAAAGAGATGGAAAAAATTTATGTAAAAGGTTATGAGCTCTTGAAAAAACTTGGTTATAGAGGAAAAGGATGTGGAAGAAAAGAACAAGGCATCTGTATTCCTATAGATCCTAACATACAAGAAATAAAAAGTGGTCTTGGATATTGTCCTTCTAAGATAACGAAAGCAACAAAAAGACCTTCACTCAACATCAACACCATCATGTGTAGTTCCTTTAAGACAACCCTCACCTTGAAGCATCCTAAATTTGTTGATACAACATGTAAGGAATCATTGTAATACTTTGAAGATGAGGAAGCTTTGAAATAAATGTTAGGAGTTTATGATAATTCATTTACTCCCCCTAAGAAACAAGGAGTTACTTGTGCTATTGTTAGTACTAAACAAGTGGATGAAGAACAAGAACTCAATAATGTTGATGATGATAAAGAAGAACACAATCCTGAAATGTTGAGACAAAATGCACTTCCTATGGGAGATACAATCAACATACCGATGGATACATCTAATGAAGAAATAATTATTCAAATAGGACAGTGTCTTGATGAGGATGAACAAGAAGATAATGCAACATTATTACATGAATTTCATGAACTCTTTGCTTGGACTTATTCATAAATGTTGGGTATTGATGCTAAGATAGTGACACATAACATAGTTCTTGAACAAGATGCTAAACCAGTAAGAAAGAAGATATGTAAGATGAATCCTAAGATAGCTTTATTGGTGAAGGTTGAGATTGAAAAACTCCTAAAGCTGGCTTTATATGACATATTGACTATTCTCTATGGATCTCAAACATCATCACAGTTCCAAAACTTGACAATCATGTTAGGATGTGTACGGATTTTCATGACCTTAACAAAGCATCTCTAAAAGATAACTTTCCCCTTCCTAAGATTGACATGATAGTAAATTCGATTGCGGGACATGCTTTGTTGTCATTCATGGATGGATTCTCAGTTGGATGTTGTTGATATGTGGTTCAGAGTTTGTGTGCAGAAAGATAACATGTATCTTTGTCATTGATGTCAAAGGGGGAGAAGAGTCATGTGAAAAAATTTGTGGGGAGAAGAGTCATGTGAAAGAGTTGAGGAGAAAAGAGTCAAAACCTAAGGAGGAGTAAGCGCTAAGAGACAGTTGTGTTGATAGAGTTTTTCACATCATGTGTTGCCATCAATTCCAAAGGGGGAGATTGTTGGATGTTGCTGATATGTGTTTGTCATTGATGTCAACACTATTGGCCTTTAAGAAATTAGAATTTGTATATGTCGAGGATATTGAGAAAATTGTAATGGAATAAGTTGCAAGTTGTCAGTGATGAAGTGAAGTTCAGTCTAGAAGTTGTATATGTTCAGTCTATTGAGAAAATTGTAATGGAATAAGTGCTCACGATTGGTGATTTTCTCTTGTGTGTTCATGTCCAATAGGGTGATGGTAGCGTGTTGTGGATCTTTGAGGAATAATTTTTGAAGGTGTTTCATGTTTGAGCATTTTGTTTTGGATCTTCACTATGTTGTGGCCGACCTTGGTTGATTTGAATTGAAAATTGTTATTGATTTGGGCCAACAGTTTGTATATGTTTTATTATTTTGTTGAAGCCGACATGTAACGATGTAATCTCTTGTTGTAGATATATAAGCAATTTTTTATACCATTTGAAGGAATATGTTTGTGTGAGATGTGTGAATAATGTCCAAATCATTCAAAGGTAGAAGCAGAGTGTGAAGAAGTGTTCATGTGCTTAACAGTGTGTCTTCCTTTGGGTAGTAAGCCTTGTTGTATTTGAGAAGTGAGCTCTAGGCAGTGTACCTGAATGCATGTGCATTCCCCATATTTATTCCTCTAACAAGGTTTCCATGTAAAAAATATTGGTGTTATGTGTGTTTATGATGTGTTGATGATTTATGCTTTCATGGTTATTAATTAATCTTAGAATAAGGTTAATAAGTTTAATAAGTTTAAGTTTATGTGACAACTGATTCACCCCCCCTTCTCAGTTTTTTGTCCTTGTGTTTCCAACAATTAGTATCAAAGCATGTTCCTTGGAAGAGGTTTAATAGCTTAAGGTGATCCAGGATGGAAAAATATGAGAAGGATAGTCTGAGATTTGATGGAACAAATTATTCTGTGGAAGACTCGAATGGAGTGTTATCTGAGCTACATTGGTGAACCCTACTCGAACATTACAAGGAATAGGTATGTTATCCCACAAAATGGTCCTTCTACTGCTATTGAGATTGAGGATGTTGAGTACAATATCAGGGCTAAGGAAGCATTGTTGAGTGCTCTGACTGATTCTGAGATGACAAATATGATGGATTTGAAGACTACTTATAAGATCTGGAAATAGTTGGAAACTTTGTATGAAGGTGATGCACATGTGAAGATTGCTAAGCTGCAAAGTCTAAAAGGGAAATATGAAATGTTGTGAATGGATGATGATGAGAACATTCCTTTTTTTGTGCCCCTAGCACACACGCCCCATTCGGAATGGGGACCCTCTCCTTCTTTCACCTTTCCAAGTCGTTTTGTCGCTGCCTCATTTTGTGTGCCCCTATTTTGAGTTCCAGGTGGTCAAGGAGTCTTGGGATGTCATCTCAAGAATTTGGTCCCCCTTGTCTTTTGTTTGTCCTTGGTGTTTTTTTTGGGTCTTAGGAGTTGTTCTTTTAATCCTAAGACCTTGTTTCCTTTGCTTTGTGGGTGGTTCAGGGCGTGGGATGAAATTGGACCTAGAACCTTCAAAAAGTTCTTGGTTTGGTTTCCATTTTGGCTCTAGCTCTGCTTCTTGTCTTCTTGGTCTCTTTGTTGTTTTGCTTGTGTTTGACCCTTGGGTTGGTTTCCTCCCTTTGTTCTTCTTTGGTTTTCCTTTTTCCTTCGTTTCCTTTCCTTTTGCCGGAAGCGGAACTAGGGTGGTAACTGAACTCAGAACTTTGCAAAAGGTTCCAAGTCTCATTTTGGTGCCGCCTCCATCTAGTTTTGGTTTTACCTCCGCCTTGGTTTTGGCTCCACCTCTGTCTGGTTTTGGTTTCACCTCCTCCCTAGTTTTGGTTTCGCCTCCGCCCTAGTTTTGGTTTTGCCTCCGCCCTGGTTTTGGTTTGTGTCGTGTCCTCATTTGGTGTCTTGTTTGGGTTTGATTTTGGCCCCGGTTCCATCTTCCTTTGTTTTCTTTGTCTCCTCCTATTTGTTTTGGTCGTTTTGTTTGTGTTTGGGTGATCTTCTGTGTTTTAATGTGTTTGGATCTTCTTGATGACTCACTTGATGTTGGTGATGGACCAGCGGGGCCAGAGTGGGGGACGAACTTGGGACCATTAGTTGGTTTTAGGTTCGGATTCCATTCCATTCCTGGGTTTGAACCTAACCTTGCATGCGTTAAGAAGCTTCATGTTCCTGATTCTCTCCTGGATCTACTTCCAATAAGTGCAAAATATGACTAAGTATGGAGAGTTACCCTGAAGGAGTACAGAATGATGTGAGCGGACCCCGATGCTTCCGCATGAATTGTGTTTCAAAATTTCCATCCTTCACGTGCCCCAGGCTCGTGTAGCCAGACTTCTCTGCTCGGGGGGTCGTTGTGAGTTCTCTATTTGTCAGCGGCCATTAGCTTGGATAATTTTGGCCTTTGGGTTTCCGACCTCCCGCCACCGATGAGGTTTTAATGGAAGAAACTTGAAATTCAAACACAATGTCGAGTGTGATCCACTGGGTCGCTCCCATCGAATTTTCGTTTAGTATCTGTCAATCGTCCAATAGCCTCCTGACCCTTGAGACCCAAGCACTTAAAAGATTAATAGGTTGTATTGGTCGCCTTTTAGTCTCGTGGGTCCCGGACACTAGAACTCCCTCCCTAGAAAAATGTTTTAGTCTATCCATTTCAAACGGTGAACCTTAGATAGCTTTCCCGCATCACATCTCCAAGTGCTCCAAATATGATTCAAATGACCTCTGATCTAGAAATGAGCCTTGACCCACATGCTTAAATTGAACCCTCCCTTGCATAAACCTTTTGTATCATCCAAACTTGAAGCTGGGATGAACCACATAGATTTCCCTGCATTGTTCGCCCTTCACAACACAATCCTACTAGGGAAGTCTGACCCCTTGGGCCCGAGTTGACCAAACTCTCTCTAGTACAATACTAATGGCATCTCAAAGCAAATGCTTGATTTCATGAATGATGTATTATACGGCCTAACTTCATTAGCAGGGGTTTTGACTTACGTTGATTTCTTTATGCTTATTGCACTTATCATGCCTTTGTCTACAAGATATATGGAATCGGGTGCAAGACCCTTGAGGGAAGCTGTAGAGAAAGACAAAGGGAAGAAATTAGGTAAAAGTTCCATGTGGGAAAGAGGATTGAGGATGGGATGTCAGACTAAATCACCATTGATTTCATGAGCTTCACTGCCTGAGCCTTCACCTAGTTAGAGATGTTCTGGGACCACACTACTAAGTATGACAAAGACTAGAAAAAAATCACTGAACAATCCAAAGAGTGGAGTTATCAGGTGTTGCATTTTGAAATCATGGATGTGGACAAGCTCTAGCCACTGATTCTGAAGTTCATGGAGTATGCAGCTTTGAAGAAGTAGGAAAGAAACCCTATTATTGATGAAGAGTTCCTCAAGGAATAACTACATCAAAAGGGAAATTAGCAAAAAGATAAAATACTACAGTGTTGTCACTAGAGGACAAAATAGGGAAAAGACAAAATCTGTATTTTAAATTACTGAATATTGTGGGGTAGGTGAAGCCCTAATGTAATAAAATCTAAGCCACAAAATTTAATTCAATCCTATCCATTCATTTGGGATTTGGAAAACTAAAAATAGAGGTCTTCCCCTCATTTGTAAAGGGTTGAAGAGCTGGTGTAAAAAGTAGTTGCAGCAATAGAAGACAACATTGCATGATTTTATGGATGTTCTCCTTGATTTTGTTCATCTTGCATGCATGGTTCTACCTTCCATCTTAGTTTAGTGTTAGTTTCTTGAATGGAGGTTATGGTGATTGTTGTTTCAGTATTTGATGAATTTCTAGCTCATGATTTTTGTGGTTCATTGATGATGAATCACTTTGCAAAGCTAGTCTGAGCTTCTTTCCTTTATTGCTGCAACTTAGTTCAATTGCATGTGCATGATGTGTGTGTGTAATATGAAAATATATAGTCCTCAAAAGATTGCACTAGTTTTGTGTAACTGTAGGATCCTCTTGGCCAAGCAAAACCTAGTTTAGGGAGTTTGTCTACTATAGTAGCCCCCATGATCACTGTTCATTCACAGTTTTAGATCTAGGAACTTCCTCTCTTCCCTGCCTTTTTTCCCTTTTTTAATAAATAACCTATGCTAAGGTTCATTGCACATTGTAAATCCAAATCCAATGATAAAATGGAGTTTAAGGCTATTGTTTTAACCTACAGCAAATGTACAACATCTCTCTAATCCTAACAGCTCCATTTGCAAATCCAACTTCCCCACTTTGTGACTCATCTGTAAGTCCACCTTGTGATTCCAACAAAATCACATCAAACATCAACTGAGGAATTCCATGCAATTCATGACCTGACACCCGATAGACCTTGGGGCGATTTTCAGCAACTTGCTGTTGGAAGTCTCCTTTCAAGAGAGGTAGTGCATCCACGTACTGCCTTTGTTGAGAAGTGCATAAAAAACACATCAAAAACTTCTTTCATGAAAAGAGTTAATGAAATTGTGTGCAGTATCAGATGTAATGGTGGACAATTGGAAGAATCAAAGATTGTTTCTAAAGTTCTCAGATCCTTTCCTATTGCATACAAAGTCAAAGCTACTGATATTGGGGAGCTCTGGACTGTGAAAAATGTTACTCGAGATATGTTGATTGGTAAGCTTATTGCTTTTGAGTTGAGTGAATTTGGTGATGCTCTCCCTAAGACAGAATCTACATTCAAGGCTACTACCTCTGGAAGGGATAACAAAGATATGATCTGGGAGAAAGTTCTTCTAGAAAGATATTCAAGTATGAGGGGAAATGAGAGAGATTGAAGAAGAAAAGAGAAAACTATATGAGCTTGAAGCACTTATTGTCAAAAGAGAAGCCAGAGGAGAAGGTAAGTATAAAGGAAAGTTTCCTATTAAATGTTTTTCTTGTAGTAAGATACGTCATTTTTCATCAAGGTGTTCGAAAATAGCTCCTAATCCAAGATCTAACAAGCCTAGATTTCAAAAAAAGTGGTATTGTGCTACTAATGAAGGTGTGACAGATGATGAATCTGATAAAGGGAATGTAAGTGAGGATGAATGGGTATTTATTTCTATCATGGAAAATAATCCTATGTCTACTGAATCTGCTAGTTGTACAAATGTGGAGAAAGCCCTAGTTACTCAAGTTTAAGAGAAAGATGAATGGGTGATTGACAGTGGATGCTCTCATCACATGACAGGTGATAAAAGTAAGTTTGTGAGCTTGGAAAAATATGATGGCGGTGTTGTAATATTTTGTGATCACAAATCAGGTGTAATCCGTGGCAGAGGATGCATTTCTCTTCATGGTAAGCATAATACTGATGATGTCCTATAGGTGGAAGGTTTGAAGCATAATATCTTAAGTGTTGGATAGATGGTTGATAAGGGATACAATCTTCAATTCAAGGATGGAAAGTGTAGAATATTGGGGAGTTCCAAAAATGTGATGGCATTAGGTACAAAAAAAAAGGTAGTATCTTTCACTTGAGTGTTGCTAGTAAAAGTTGTCTGATTGCTCAAGTTGATGAAATTTGGTTGTGGCATAGGAGAATGTGTCATGTAAAACTTTGATAATATTATCAAGATAAGTTCTACTCATGTTGTGAGAGATCTTCCTGAGATGATAAAACCTACTAATGCTATATGCAAGGAATGTCAATTAGGGAAGCAAACTAGAATTTCATTTCGGAGCAAACAACATTGTTCAAATGAATTGTTGGAGCTTTGGAGCTTGTGCATAATGACTTGTGTGGTCCTTCTAGAGTTAGAAGTTTACAAGGATATAAGTATTTCATGTTGCTTATTGATGATTATTCTAGAATGATGTGGGTTACTTTCTTAAGGGAAAAATCTGAAGCTCTGGAGAAGTTCAAGATCTTTAAGGCTATGGTTGAGACAGAGAAAGGTTTGAAGATTAAATGTCTGAGATCAGATAGAGGTGGTGAATTCACTTCTGGTGAGTTTAATTCTTTTTGTGAAGAACATGGAATAAGGAGACAATTATCTACACCCTAGACCCCTCATAAAAATGGAGTTGTGGAAAGGAAGAATAGGACAATTGAAGAAGCTTCTAGAACTATGATACTAGAAGGAAATGTTCCTCATATCTACTGGAGAGAAGCTATGAGTATTGTTCTTTACACTCTCAACTGGGTACAAGTCAAAGGTGATACTAGTAAGACCCCTTATGAGCTATGGTATGGTCATAAACCTATTGCTAGATATTTCAAAATCTTTGGAAGTAAATTTTATATCAAAAGAGATGAAGATATAGGAAAGTTTGATGCTAGGAGTGATGAAGGAATCTTTCTTGGTTATTCTACTAAAAGCAAGGCCTACCGGTGCTACAATAAGAGATTGAGGAAAATGGTTGAAAGTGAAAATGTCAAGGTTGATGAAGACATAGCTAGACCATCTAGAACCTATGGATATGATTCAGATGATCATAATGATAGTTCGGATAAAGGAAATAAAGTTCAGATCATTCTGATGAATCAAGAAAATCAAAAGGAAGGAACTAGTGAAAGTGCATAAGAGAGATCACAAGAGCCTTAAGTTCAAGAACATCCTAAGACTCCAAGGTATTTAAGATTAAATCATTCAAAATATCAGATCATAGGTGATAAAAACAAAGGTGTTCATACTAGGAGAAAAATTGCAGAAGAATACTGCTTGATTTCAAAGACTGAGCCTAATAGTGTGAATGAAGCATGCAAAGATGAACATTGGGTAGAAGAAATGAAATAAGAACTACTATAGTTTGTGAAGAATGATACATGGATTCTTGTTCCTAGACCTCATGAAATTTTTTTAATTGGAGCTAAATGGGTCTTTAGAAACAAACTGAATGAACAAGGTGAAGTTGTTAGAAACAAAGCAAGACTAGTGTATTCTCAGATGGGAGGAATTGACTTTGAAGAAACTTTTGCCCCTATTCCTAGGATTGAAGCTATGAGACTATTTCTGGCTTATGCTACTTACAAAAACTAGAAGGCTTATCAGTTGGATGTCAAGTTAGAATTTCTAAACGAAAAATTGGAAGAAGAGGTGTATGTTGAACAACCTGGTGGATTTCAATTGATTGATTAGGGAGACATGGTTTTTCGGTTAAAGAAAGCATTGTATGGACTAAAGAAATCCCCTAGAGCATGGTATGACAAATTGGACAAGTATTTGCTGAAGCTTGGATTTAATAAAGGTATTGCTGATAGTAATCTATATTTCAAGATTGATGATGATAAAGATTTAATTGTTGAAGTCTTTGTTGATGATATCATTTTTGGAGGAGATGATAGTTTGTGCATGATGTTTGCTGATGAGATGCAGAGTGAATTTGAGATTTCTATGATTGGAGAGATGAAATTCTTTTTGGGATTGCAAATTACTCAGCTACATAAATGGATCTTTATATCTCAGTCCAAGTATGTGAAAGAATTGTTGAAGAAGTTTGGTATGGAAGATTCAAATCCAGTTGGTACACCTATGGTTACCAGATGTAAGTTGACACAAGATGATGATTCACCTAAGGAATATCATAAAGATACAGATCCATGATTGGTGGATTGCTTTATTTGACTCAAACTAGACCTAATATCATGAATGTTGTATGTATTGTTGCAAGATTTCAAGTTGATCCTAAGGAATATCATGTGATTGTTGTGAAGAGGATTTTCAGATACTTGAAGGGGACAGTTGACTTTGGCCTATGGTATCCTAAAGATGATGATCTTACTTTGAGTGCTTTTAATGATGTTTATTGGGCGAGAGATGTGAATGATGGAAAAAGTACTAGTGGTGGTGCATTTTTCTTGGGAAAGAAGTTGATTTCATGGTTAAGTAAGAAGAAGATGCCATTTCTTTATCTATTGCAGAGGCAGAATACATTGATGCTACTAACAATTGTACTCAAGTATTATGGATGAAGTAAATGTTGAAAGATATCAGAGTTGTGTATGATGAACCTATTGCTATATTCTATGATAATTCAAGTGCAATTAACATTTCTAAGAATTTGGTGCTGCATTCAAAGACCAAGCATATATCTATCAAGTTTCACTTTTTGAGAGTGAAGTTGAATGAAAAGGAAGTCAAATTGGAGTATGTGCCTACTAAGGAATAGATTGCAGACATCTTTACCAAACCATTTCCTAAGGATACTTTTGAGTATCTCAAATGGAAGTTAGGGGTGATTACCCCTCCTAATCATAACTATGATGTATTGACTTGCATCAGTTTGTGCATTTCATAGTCATATCTTGATCCAGATTGATGTTGTGGTGGCTGCTACTCAGGGGAGTAGTCAGATGTTCATATATGTGGTTCAAAGTTTGTGCAGAGAAAAATAACATGTATCTTTGTCATTGATGTCAAAGGGGGAGAAGAGTCATGTGAAAAACTTTGTGGGGAGAAGAGTCATGTGAAAGAGTTGAGGAGAAAAGAGTCAAAACCTAAGGGGAGTAAGTGCTAAGAGATAGTTGTGTTGATGGTGTTTTTCACATCATGTGTTGCCATCAATTCCAAAGGGGGAGATTGTTGGATGTTGCTAATATGTGGTTGTCATTGATGTCAACACTATTGGCCTTTAAGAAATTAGAAGTTGTATATGTTGAGGATATTGAGAAAATTGTAATGGAATAAGTTGCAAGTTGTCAGTGATGAAGTGAAGTTCAGTCTATTGGTTAGATCAGTATGTTGATGATCAGAGGTTGTGGATTAAAGGGTTTTTTTTAGTATATCTAGTTTATCCACATTAAATTTTAGAGATTCGCATGAAGATTTGATCGAGTTATGAGCAGTTGTGTTCATAAAGTTATTTTGTTGCTTCAGTTGGTGTTCTTGATTGAAGATGATGTGATTCCAGTAAGTTTAGTTGTTGTGGATGCTTCTCTAGTGATTCATGATTTTTATGGATGTTTCTAAATCGTGCTCTATTTGTGTTACACATTCGCATTGATCATTGTGCTCGCGATTGGTGATTTTCTCTTGTGTGTTCATGTTTTTCATGTTCATGGCCGACAAGGTGATGGTAGTGTGTTGTGGATCTTCGAGGAATAATTTTTGAAGGTGTTCATGTTCGAGGATTTTTTTTGGGTCTTCACTATGTTGTGGTCGACCTTGGTTGATTCGCATTAATAATTGTTATTGATTTGGGCCAACAGTTAGTATATGTTTTATTATTTTGTTGAAGCTAACATGTAACGATGTAATCTCTTGTTGTGGATATATATAAGTGGTTGTTTATTCCATTTGAAGGCATGTGTGTCTATGAGATGTGTGAATAATGTCCAAATCATTTAAAGGTAGAAGCAGAGTGTGAAGAAGTGTTCATGTGCTTAACTGGAACTATAATCAGGCATTAGTAGATGTTATTTTCTCAATTCAAAATCCTGCGGATGTAATTTCAATGTTTCTGTAAGACAGTGTGTCTTCCTTTGGGCAGTAAGCCTTGTTGTATTTGAGCAGTGAGCTCTAGGCAGTGTTCTTAAATGTGTGTGCATTCCCCATTATTATTCTTTATACTTTTAATAGGGTATAATGTTATGGACTAACCTCCATCGTGGTTTTTCCCCTAACAAGGTTTCCATGTAAAAAATCTTGGTGTTATGTGTGTTTCTAATATGTTGATGATTTATGCTTTCATGGTTATTAATTAGATCTGAGAATAAGGAACTAAAAATTTTAATAAGTTTAAATTTCTGTGACAACTGATTCACCCCCCCTTCTCAGTTGTCTGCCCTTGTGTTGCCAACATTCTTGGGATATAATCAAATCTTTATCAACCCTCAAGATCAATACAAGACAACATAATACAACTTAGGGGACATTTTCTTGGGTGCTTATGCCTTTTGGATTAAAGAACATAGGTGCAACATATCAAAGAGCTATGACATTGATATGTCATGATTACATACACAAGATTTTGGAAGATTATGTTGATGATATTCTAGCCAAATCTTTAACTCGACAAGACAATGTTAACATCCTTTAGAAAATATTTGAAAGAATGAGTAAGTATAAAATGATAATGAATCTGAAAAAGTGTGTCTTTGTTGTGGATAGTGGAAATATTTTAGGTTTTATAGTATCCATAGAGGCATTGAGGTGAACACAAAGAAAATTTATGCTATCGTTAACATGCCATCCCTTAAAAACATTTCTTAGTTGCATACCCTACAAGGGAGAATTCAAGCTATCTGTCACTTTTTCAAATCCTTAGTAGATCAAACATTACCCTTTATGCAACTCCTTAAGAAATAAGTTGAGTTTTACTGGAATGGGGATTGTAAATAGGCCTTTGAGATTTTGAAGGATTATCTTGCTACTCCACCTATTTTACAACCCTCTACGCAAGAAACACCATTCATCCTTTATACAGTAGCATCAACCCATGCTCTAGTAGCATTGTTGGCTCAACAAGATGACAGTGGTAGAGAGCATCCCATTTATTACATTAGTGAAAATTTGATTGATTATGAGACACAATATACAACGATATAAAAACAATGTTTGGCTCTTGTATTTTCTACTAGTAAATTTAGAAATTGCTTGCTAAACGCAAAAATTCATGCGATGACAAAGTTTGATCCTTTAAAACATCTTTTTGCTAAGACGGATTTATCAAGACGCTTAGCTAAATGGGTTATGTTGTTAATTGAGTTTGATCTTAAATTTGTCTCTTAAAAAGCAATCAAATGACAAGCCTTAACCAACCATTTAGCTGATGCTCCTTCTCCCCTAGCATTACTTAATATGGACTCGCTCCATGATGAAAATTTGTTGACCATTGAAAAAGAAAAAGGAACATAGGAATTGTATTTTGATGGTTCTAAGTGTCGAGCTGGCTCCGAAGCTAGGGTTGTAATAACTCCTCCTTTAGGTAAGCCTATTCCCTTATCCTTTTGTTTAAACTTCCTATGTACAAATAACACTATAGAGTATGAAGCTTTAATCACAGGTATATGTGTAGCATTAGCCTTAGGTGTTCAACACATTTCTATATTCGGTGATTCTCAACTAGTCATTAAACAAATAAATGGTCCATATCAAGGAAAACATGATAAAGTCATTTGATATAAAGACCTCACGATGACATTATTAGATAAATTTGAATCATATACCATTGACAACATACCACGAAAGGATAATCGGCATGCATATGCAATGGTGAGTGTCGCCTCCCTGGTATTTCCTGAAGATCCTTTTGTTGATTTCACATTCACAATCCAAATGATCTTAAAACCTTCGATCGATGACAAAGTTAAATAAGTGTTATTAATCGACACCAAAAACTCTAGTGAATGGTATACAATGATATTCAATTACTTAAAACAAGGTAGTTTTCGTTAACCTACAACTAAGAATACTCGAGCTTGTCTTTGAAAACTCGCATCTAAGTACATAATTCTAGCGGACGTTCTATATAGATAATCTTTTTATGGTCTCTTACTTAGATGCCTTAAACAATCTAAAATCCCTATAGTACTTGAAGAATCTCATGCAAGTGCTTGTGGAGGATGTTTTGGAGGTAGATTGTTAGTTCAAAAATTAATCCGCATAGGATATTATTGGAGACATATGGAACAAGATTGGTTTGCTCATGTTAAGAAATTTCATAAATGTTAAGAACACAACAATTTGATTCATGCTCCTACTTCTGAGCTTCATGCCCAAGTTCCTATTTAGCCATTCTTAGTTTGGGGTTTGGATCTTATTGGAAAAATGTCACCACCCTCTTCTACTGGACATACATTTATAATTACCGTGACAAATTATTTCACGAAGTGGGTAGAAGCTATCCCCCTTCATTCCACAATAGTTGAACACATTATTTCTCACTTTGGTCTTCCTTCCACATTAGTTTTATACAATGGAACTCCATTTAAAAACAATGACATCAAGAGATTTTTGGAAACATTTCATATTCAACATCATTTTTCAATGCCATATTACCCACAATCAAATGGTCAAGCGGAATCAACTAACAAAACTCTTCAACAAATCTTAAGGAAAACAGTAAGCATAATAAATATTGTCACACTCAATTAACTTATGTGTTGTGGGCTTATCATACAAGTATTAGAACATCTACATGAAACACTCCCTACAACCTTGTTTATGGTGGTGATGCAATAATTCCCTTGGAGTTAGAAATTCCTTCATTACAAATTTCTCTTAAAGGGCTTATCGATAACAATACATATAAAGAACAACAATTTCATCAGCTTGAAATGCTTGAAAAACACCATATCAATGCTCTTGAGCATCTCCAAGCATATTCTAAACAAATGCAACATAGTTATAATGATCATGTCATCCCTTGCACATTTAATAAAGGTGACTTGGGGTTGTATGAGAATCAACGTAATGTAAATTCCGGTCCGAATGAAAAAATGAAAATTCAGCCCTAATTGGCTAGGACCTTATGTAATTGAAGAAAATTATAGGTCTGGTGCCTATACATTAATGGAAGTAGATGATACACCTCTAAAAGAGCCTATCAATGTCACACATTTGTGTTGGTACTACACCTAACATTTTCTTTGAATAGTATGTTTTTGATTGATTAAGCAGGGAAAGGGCTCTGACCTGAACAAATTAGTACATCATGATAAGAACAGCAGGTGGTGAGAAACAAAAAAAATAGGAAGCCCACCACACATCCCCCCTCCCACAAACAAAATGCTTAACTAATTCCCATACTATTAAACATAAAAATTCTATCATAGGAATCAAAAAACCTTAACTTAGCATCATTAGCATCCTTCCCTAACCATCTAAAGTACATATTAACATCTATCATAGATTCCCTACTTAAAATATAAACAACATTACAAATATTTAAGTTTTGGCCCCAGTGGCCATTACTAGTAATAATAGTATTAGAAAACACAATAGAAAAAACTATCAGAACAAAAAGAAAAAATAGCATAGTGAAGCAACCATGTTATGCTTCCTCGATCAGCTTCCAAGCATTCATCAAGTCTTCAACAGTGTCGTTCACTATTGCCTTCAGCCCCATCTTTCCAGCCAAATTCGTGCCTTCACCCACTAATTTTTTCTTTTGTTGCTTTTTGATTTTTCCCATACCAAAAAAAATAGCCATAACAGCCTTCTTCATGATGTCATTGACCACCAAGCACACACTCTTAACCGCTTCTTCCAAGGTTTGAATTCTACTATCATTTCCTTGTTCCTTCATACCTTTCTCCAGAGCATGCAGTATATCCTCAATTATACTGGTCACCACATCTTTGAGGGATTGAAATTTGTTGTCCTCCACCTTCTCATGTATCCTTTCTTCTAGGACATGCATCCTCTCCTCCAGTCTTTTAATCCTCTCATTCTCGTCAACTTCTGCCTTATCTTCTTCTTTGCCAGTTTTTTCTTCCTTCTTTGAATTTTTTGTAGCATTTCTTTCCTCCTTTTCTCGAGCCATCTCATGTTGTGACCCCTCCGCCTTATCTTAATCACCATTACCCTCCTCACTTTTTTCTTCCGTGTCCTCCTCCTCAGCTGATTCACCACCCAAACTATCAGGAATCTCTTTAGTTGATGAATCAGTATCTTCCTCTTCTTTCTTTTCCACACTTTCTTATGGACTGTGGGTTCTTTTCTCCTCAGGGCTCTACAAATTTTTATTATTTTCCTGTCCCTTCAAAACCACCATAGCTAGTCTCTTTGACCTCCTTCCACTGAGGTTTGAGCCTTCCATCTTGTTATCATCCAGTATGGTAATAGTGTCCACCTCTTCCCCAAGTTCACGCAGAAACAATTTTCTCTTCTTTTTAGTCCCCATCTCCATCGAAACATCCTTTCTTTTCTTAGGCATTATCAAAAGCAAGTCCTTCCACAGAGCAGTATTAGGGCTTTAGATTTTTTACTAGAATTTTTAGACTTGGGGTGGGGAATGTCTTCTAGAAGCTCAATTTTCACCGAGCTTTAGGGTTTTGGGTCTTCAATCGACTTGAGAACTAGGTTTTTCCAAGGGGTGTTAGAAAGCACAAATTTTCAAATGGATCTTATGAGGCCCTAGTGTAACGGTGGATTGGCCCCATGTGTAAGAATCTGGCTTAGGGATGAAAATAAAAAGAAAGGAAATTTGATTTTTTCTTGATGTCTTATGTGGTTGAGGATGGGAAAGTGTATCCATGGATGGACTGGTAGCACCCTTCGAGGGTAAAATATTTCACAACTATGAAACAAACATTATGATATGGAGGCGACAATTTAACCCTTGAGTAACCATTCAGAAATCTTTCAGGTTTTTCTTTTCCTTCAAAAAAATTCTCAAAGTAGTCTTGATACTTACCATTGCTAACCTTAGCAACCTTCATTCCTTCATAAGCCAGGCCCATCACTTACGCAATGAGCTTCACATCCACCTTAAACTAGAGCCCTCCCAAATTAACTTCCCCATCACGCCATGTGTCAACAAATTTGTAGCTGAATTTTTCATTGTATCCCTCCATAGTAGTAAAATATAGAGTGAAACCCGCCTACTCAAAAAGACCCCAGAGCTCCTCATTATTGAGGAGCGAATCAAACTTGTGTGGTTTGGTCTGCTTCCTTGGGCCTCCCATTATGCTATCTGGGCTATGGCAATTTTTAGGAATGAGAATGAAATCACTTCTATTACCTTCATTGTCCTCAACACTAGCAACAGGAAATTCCACTCGCTCAATTCTAATGGTGATTCTGTGATTGTTCATTTGAAATGCATTCGGCTTAGGGTTTTTTTTACAATGTATAAAAGAGCTCACTTATCAATTATCACCTTTTCGCCTTTCATCATTACTACTAGCGATGGCTCCACCTCCCTTTCTAGCAATGATATCACTTCTTTTATTCCTTCTTTTATTATTGTTATAAACGCCAGTCCATCTGTCACATCAAAGATCAGACTTGAGATTTTTCCTCATGTGATACATTTTCTTATTTAAATATTTCCTGTCAAGGTACAAACAACTATCATCTGGTCATCCTTTCCATCTTTGGCTTTTCCTTTTATTGGGACTTGGCAATCCTTTTACAACGTGCCTCCGCCGACATCTAGTTAGCTTGCCAACTTTTCTTCGCGGGGTCCACATCCTCATAATCTGTCTCACCCCACCACTCTTATTAATAATTAAAAATTCCATCTTCATAATTCCTTACTTAAGTATTTTTATGTAAGTTTGTCCACCACTAAGACTTCTTTAATTTGATTAGGCAGATTATAGAAGTCCCAAATTATTAAAATTTCCTGATTTATTCCTAGGTTGGCCATTGCATCCGCCACTTTATTACCTTCCCTCAAGGTGTGGCTGATTTTAACATATTGAATTTCTTGCAACATACTTTTGCAATCTTCCAACAAATCTCTGATTTCCCAAGGAATATTTGCCATGTTGTTGAGATAATCTATTATCAACTTTGAGTCTCCTTCTATAATTACCTTGTTGTATCCCTCCTATCTGAGAAGTCTAACTGCAATCCAAACAACAAACGCCTCAACAAAGTTGCTCATTGTTGTTCCTAAGCCTTTGTTGTATCCAATCAGATAGACACCCTTATCATCTCGTATAACTCCACCAGCAGTAGCCCTTCTAGGATTCCCCTTTGAGCAACCATCAAACTTGCATTTCACCCATCTTGGATCTAGGGGGATCCAAATAGTACTCCTAATAAGTTGTTTTAGCCAATTTACATTATTTAAGTCATGGGAGAGCTCCCATTGATGTTTTATGCTTAGCTCTTGTTGTATTGGCTTTTTCTTAGCCTGATTGTAAGTGCAAGTTTCCACATTTTCCTGAATTTGTCTTTTAACAATTACACATAGCTCCTTACTAGTCCTTGTAATATCTCTAAACACCCTATTATTTCTCCCTTTCCGCAGACCCCAAGCCAGAAATGGGGGAATCTATCCCCACAAATCACTAATTATATAATGGGAAAAATGGAAAAAGCTCCATCCTTCCACAAACATTTGAATATTGGTATGAAAAACCCAATCCACCTTCAGAATATTGAGAAAAAATCCCCATACTTCTTGGGCATAAGAACATTGAAAAAATAGATGCATGATAGATTCCTCTTCTTTATTACAAAGGTTGCATCAATTAACAAGGTATCATCCTCTTTTTCTTTAGATTTTCTATAGTGAGGATCTTACCATGTATAACCGTCCACCAGAAGCAGTTTATTTTTGGGATAAGGTTCTTCTTCTAGACCTTGAGCCAGTCATAAGATCCTAAAACTAGAGTTTGTTGCATCAAGGACTCATAGGCCAATTTAACTGAGAACCTTCCAATAGCATTTTTTTGTCTAGATCCATTCATCTTTGTTGTTTCTTGAGAAGAGGTCAATATTTCCTATTTGTTTCATAAGTAGGTCAATAGCGGCATCCCAATTCTGTCATCTGCTTCCCCTGAGAACAACATTGTTTAGGTAGTCTTTGAAGCTTTTCCACTTGGGTCGCATACCTTCCCACACCAGATAATTATAAACTTTTTTTCAAATTACACTTTTTAGTCTCAATATGATTTGTTGTAGATCTTCAGAGGCTGACAGAGGGGTCAATGTGGACCAGGAGTCTTCCCAAAAATCAGTATCAAGCCCATTCCCAATCCTTATTTTTACACATGTAGTCGAGACTCCTCTAGATTTAAGAAGATTATTCCAAAACACAGATCCATGTAGAAGCTCCTTCTTCCTTAGAAAACAACTAGCATCCTTATTTTTAAGATACTTTTCCCTTAGGATTTTAGCCCAATCTTTTTCATTTTCCAGGAGAAACCAACCCATTTTTTCCACCAAAGCCTTGTTGAACAATTTTAATCTTTTGATTCCCAACCCTCCTTTCTTTGAAACACACACCTTATCCCATTTAATGAGTGCCATTCTTTTCCTTTCCTCTACTCCTGACCATAAAAATGTTGTTTGAATTGTTTCAATTCTCTCAGCAATGTATGTTGGTATATTAAACATTGAAAGATAGTAGACTAGAATGTTTTGTAGAGAAGCCTTTAAAAGCTGTATTTTTCCTTCCAAGCTCAACAGTTTTCCTTTCTAGCCAACCAATTTTTTCTAGAATTTCTCCACTATATAGTTCCAATAATTACTATTTGGCTTTCTGGAGAAAAGAGGAAGGCCCAAGTAAGTAGCAGGTAGCTCCGCTTCCTGACACCCCAAAATCCCCATCACTTTATTTTTCACAACATGCTAGTATTAAACAAATAAATTTTTCTTTTTTGGTAGTTTATACACTGTCTTGACATTTCAACATATTTATCCAAAATAGATTTCCACTATTTAGCTTCAACCATTGAAGCCTCCCCCATAACAATTGTATCATCAAAAAATTGTTGATGCTAGGTCGGGGTTAAAGAAGAAGCAGCACAAAAACCTTTTAGAGACCTATTATTAAGTTGTTTTTGTATGTTGTGTCCAAGAGCCTTTGCCACAATGACAAAAAGATAGGGAGATAAGGGGTCTCCCAGTCTCAAACCCCTACCAAGTGAGAGAAAACCATGGGCTATACCATTAACTAGGACTAAATACTTTGGGGTAGTGACACAAGCTTTTATCAAATTGAGAAATTTACCAGTGAAGCTAAATTTTTCCAAAACAACAAATAAGAAATTCCAGGAAACCCTATCATAGGCTTTGGAAATTTATAATTTCATAACCATACTTGGATTTTTACTATAATCCATAGAGTGCAAGATTTCATGAGTATAGATAGTTGCATCCAATATTTGTCTACCCTAAACAAAACCCTTTTGATTAATAGCAATCAGTTTTCTTAAGACCAATTTCAGCATGTTAACAATAATTTTGGAGCATATTTTATAATTTGTGTTGCATAGACTTATTGGTCTATAATCATTCATTGAAGCAACTTCATTAGACTTAGGAATAAGGGCCAAAAAGGTGGTATTCATCTGATTCAAGAGCCTTCCCGATCTAAAAAAATCTCTAACAGCATTAAAGAGGTCTATAGACACAATCTCCCAATAGACTTGGAAGAAGCTAGGAGGGAAACCATCAGGTCCAAGAGATTTGAATGCTCCAAAAGAGAAAATATCCTCCTACACTTCTTTCATAGTGACGGTTTTAGTTAATTCTTATAGGTCTTCCTCTGTGATAACTTTAGGTATTACCTGCAGCAACTCATCCAATTCTAGATTGTCAACTCTTGAAAGCGCCGGATAATTTGAGAAGAAGGAGACAAATTCATTTGCTATATCTTCTTCCCTTTCCAATTTGATTCCATTAGAGGTTGTAAGAGATCTGATCGTGTTTCTTCCTCTATGCTTCATAGTAGATTGGTGAAAATACTTAGTGTTCCTATCTCCTTCCTTAAGCCGCTGAATCCTTGATTTCTATTTCCAGAAAATTTCCTCATTGCTTATTTTGTGCCATTGGGCTCTGAGTTCCCTTTCTTTGATGTAGATCTCATCATTACAATTTCTTTCCTCCATTTGATCTTGGAATTCCTTGATTTTCAAACTTAATTCCCTCTTAGTAGTAAAGAGAATAGTATGTTATTCGAGCAGTGTTGTTAGATTAAGGAGATAGTGTTCTATTTTTATCTCACATTGCTTGATTCTTTAACAAGGGATCTTGGTGTGTCTTAGAGTCTAAGGTGATTATTCAAATTAGTTTTAATTTTTACTTTAGTTTGAATACTATACAAGTTCATCTTGTGTGTTGTGTTAGATTAAATCCTTATATGCATTTAGTGTTCTAGAAGTTAGATCATAAGTGAATTTAATTTAACATAGCATACTCAATCACAATGTAGTCTCTAATCTAAACTAAAATATTTTTAATTAGATAACATAAGCATTAGATCATGGAGACATTTATTTAATAAATCACATTGACATCTAATTCAACATAAGAACAAAAACATAAATGATAATATATTATGCATAAAGATTTCAAGTACATATAATGACAAATACAATGCTAGTGGGGTCTATGACTACTAGACTCCTTAGGTCCTAGTGGTGGCATCCGTCGAGATACAATAGAATGTGATTATGACCTACTCATGGACGCTCGTAGACCCTCCACCTATCCAACTTCTCTCACCTCCTATATGAGTGCCTCGATGAGCTCTCACTCCATGTGGTCTCTATTTTCTTGCACCCTAGCAAGCTCCCCTTGTAGCCTCGAGATGTCTGCTCGTAGGGAATCCTCCATCCTATTGTTAGTTGGATCTTGAGATTCTCAAAGTGCTAAAATATTTTCTAGAAATCGGTCGACACATTTGGTGGCACTCTTATATGCTACACCCAATCTCACTATTGGATTGAAGAGGTCTGCATGTGGCCCTGTGGAAGGTGGGGGTATGTAATTTGAGGTTTTATCATCCTCTGGGTGCAACAAAGGTACTATCTCAATGGCCACTCATTGGTAGAGCTCACACCACTTTCATGTGGATCCTACAAGATAGAAATCATAAAAGGTATCAGTACACATCATGATATGTATAAAGCATATACATAAAGGTAAAAGCATAATGAAAGCATATAAATCACATCATCATCTGGATATCCAGTCTGCCAGTTAGGGTATAACCGTGTAGCAACAATTCCCTCTTGTGTTGGAAGTGTGGATGGCCCATTATAGCTAGCCTCCCCTTGCTTGTAAATATAGGTTTTTGATGTAGTTGTTGCACATGATCTAATGACTCATGTAGGAGGTGGATCTCTCCTCTCGGGGATAATTGGATCCTCATATGTCTCATCAGTGTCCTCACTCATAGACTGGGTATCCTCCTCTTCCTCCTCATCTAGAAATATGTCAGGCATTATATCATCCTCATCTGTGTCACCATCAACCTGCTCATTGTCCCTATCATCTCTACACTTGGGAAGAGGTCTCGCATGGCCCACAGGGTGATGTCTAGGAAAGACATGGGATGGTCATGCTCCAACCCACCACTAGTCATAGGTTGGTGTGGTGCCTTCATCATCAATGCCAAATTCTAGGGGCATATCTTGGTTCTCATCCTCTAAATCATTAATGTACACATACTCAATAGTAAGACAACGAGTGTCTCTAGGTCTAGGGGCACTCTGTGTTGATCATAGGAACATGGGTTGAGCCTGTGGTGGAACTTGTATCTGTCCAAAATAGCACATGACACAATCATAATAGAAAGGTCTTACTATATAGTCATGTCAGCCTAGAAAAAATCAATCCTACTAAAGTCTGACTAGCTCATGTCTCTCGTCTGGCCACTTTGGTATCCTGAGATATGGTCTCCATGAGATATCACCCTCCTCCAATCGATCAAATCTAACATATTGGTGAAGAAAATCCCCCTCCTACCATAACCGCCTTAGTGGATAACTATAGGCCCATGGATAGCCCATGGCTGCTATGGTAGGATAACCTATGGGTCTATTGCACATGATATACTCGAGACACCACACCTGTTAAAGTGTACAGTGCACTATACTATCTAGCTCCTGGTAAACAAATCGCTTAAGATCATAATATAGATGTGCCAGCATACTGTGACCCCAAGCATAGACGGTCCTATTCTACTCCATGCATCAAGTAATGTGAACCAATCCTCCATCTAAATGGGCCCCTCATCCATCAGGAACTAGTGTGAGTGTTGTGGTAATAATCATAATCCACTGAATCAATTTCGATCACACGTGTAGTAGCCATCTAAGCTCAACACGGGGTTTGATGCTTGACTTGCAGATAGGGTACCCTAGACAATACAAAATATTTTCTCACATCTCCACATGTGTCCACTCATCGGTCGAGTGTACAACCTTGCCTTGGATGGGTAACCGTAAGATGCAGTGTATGCCCTCTAATGTAATAGTCATCTCCCTGGTAAGTAGATGAAAGGGGTAGGTGCCAGCATCCCACCTCTCTACTAGGGCTAGCAGCATGGCATCATGATATCTCATCGATTGCATGGCATACACCTAGAATAATCCCATCTCTTGTAGAATACTAATCTCATCCTCTGGCAGCTGGGTGATGAGGTCTCAGAGGAAACATAACTGTCTACCTTTGAGATGCTACCGAACTCAAGGAGGGATCTAAATAATAAAATAAGCAAATTAAATCCTAAATACACCCATTAATAATTAAAAAGTAAACTAAAGTTGTTCTAGAAAACATGTGCCATTTTGGACAAGGGTCTTGGACACTTTAGACAATTTTGGACAATTTGTACCAACAAAGAATGCTTTGTAACAAAGATGGATGCTTTGTAACTTTCTTTTCCAAGGTCCTAAAATTGCTAAAAATACATGAAAAAGTACTATAAATGCATGAAAATGAAGGCAAAACAACGAAGAATCAACTCACCGTAGGGCGGATCACGCACCGTGCCACCTCATTGTGGAGAACATCAAGTTTGGGAGGCCTGTAGGTTTGTCGGCTCGACATCCTAGATCACTCTACACCAAGGTAAACTACAAAGAGGTAAATGTCATTTTCCATCATATATAACTAGTTTAATTAAAAATATGCATATTTTACTTTAGCTATTTTTCATTGAAATAAATATATTGGGGGCTAGATAAATCCATTTTTGATGTCATTTATTGTGTTGGATTCATAATTCCACTCCCGATCACATCAACTATCTATCACTATGTGGTACGGTACATGGAAATACCCTATGATAAGACTTAAGTAATTCAATGTGGTTTCATGGCTACCCTAATTCCACCTTTGTAAAGCAAGCAAAATTAGGGGGTGGACATCTATGATCAAATTCGACTCTCTTAAGAAGTTTGATCAAAGGATTTTTTAGTGAATAATGAATCTGTGTTGTAGGATGTGGTTCCTAACATTGTGGTTTTGCAGATAACTACAGTGGGGGCTTCATTCTCCCTAATGAATCCATATGAGTATCATTTTTATAAAGTATGTTAGAATTCCTTTAGCTTGATATGCATGTAGTGTCATATGGCTACTAAAGTGGGGGCTAAATGTAGTGTAGAAAATTGTACCCCTTTCTAGGAAAAAGTACAATTCACACTTATTTGGACCTATTTTGGTGACCTTTTTAATTTCAAAATATCATTGATAAGCCACTACTACCCCTTTATCATGTATCCCAAGGCCTATTTTACTTAAATTTATTTAATTCTCGACACTAGAACCTGCATTGAATAAATGTTATGAATCAAATTAATGCCACAACATTTTAAGGAGTCCTGAAGATTTAGGTCAGGACCCATTCACCCATGGAAAAATGGGTCCTCATTAAGTGCCTTGAACTCAACTTTGGATATGTTTTTGGTGGCATTTTAATCTCTCAAATTCAAATTTCACATGTTGGCTTTCGGGATCTAATAATTGGAAAATTAGATAGGAAGCCTATAAAGCTAAGTCTCACATTCACTTTACACTAGACAAGATACAAGGAAGAGAGTTTCATATGAGATAAAGCATTCATATTCAAGAACAAGAAGAAGCATTCAAAAGTGGAGTCTTGGAGTAGCATTTGAGCTATTTTTGCAAGTCTTCAATCTCATTTTGATATCAAGATCAATCATTGCCAAAGGATTGATGATAATTTCCTATAGAGAATTATGATGGATTCTAGGTTTTGGGAGATGCACAAGACATTCAACCAAGCCTAATGACTTGTTTCCTAAGTGACATTCAATCAAATTAGAGAGTTTCATATGAGATAAAGCATTCATATTCAAGAACAAGAAGAAGAATTCAAAAGTGGAGTCTTGGAGTAGCATTTGAGCTATTTTTGCAAGTCTTCAATCTCATTTTGATATCAAGATCAATCATTGCCAAAGGATTGATGATAGCTTCCTATAGAGGATTATGATGGATTCTAGGTTTTGGGAGATGCACAAGACATTAAACCAAGCCTAATGACTTGTTTCCTAAGTGACATTCAATCAAATTAGAGAAGTAGGACCCCTTTTCCCTCTTTGGATCCACTTTTCCATTTTGGGAAACCCTAGGGACACCCCTATTTTTCTATATTTCACTTATAAACACCTCTCTATTATTCCTTTTTTGATCTTTGAAGATCTTATTATTTCTCTCTTTCTAGAGACTCCAAGCCACATGGAGAAGAATTTTTTTCCAAATTTTCCTAATCACAAGGTGAGAAAAAGGAGATATTTGATTCCAACTATTAGGAAAATCTTTGAGATTCAAAGGAAAAATTTAGCTAACCCTAAGATTGTTCAATACCTCCTCTCAAACTCTAGCAAAGTCAAAAAGGAAAATAAGATGGTCCACATTTTCTTCTTCAACAAAACACAAACTACACCTATTAACAAACTGAAAACCCCTCCTTTTCAAGTTATCAATTGTGAGAATATTATTATGGAGGAAAGTTCACCAAAATAAATTTATTTTTAGAGTCGCCATGTTATTCCATATTTGACCCCAATCAAAAGAAGAACTACCATAATTTTTAGCAATTAGTCTATAATTTAAACCAATAGAAAATTCTCTTGAATGATTTGGAGTCTAGATACTATTGATGTATTTTTTATGCACTTCTCAACACAGGCAGTGTGTAGGTGCACTACCTCTCTTGGAAGGAAATCTCCAACTGCAAGCTGCTAAAAATCTCCCTAAGGTCTCTCGGGTGTCACGTCATGACTTGCATGGAATTTCTCAATTGATGTTTGATGTGATTTTGATGGTAATCATTCTTCAAATCTGAAGTTTCTAAGATGGGAAATAAAGTGTATTTTGTTGTAGGTTCGAACAACAATCCAAAACATCGATGTTTTCTTCAAGTTTGGCTTTACAATGTGCAATGAAACTTAGCAAAGGCCATTTCTTAAAAAAAAAGGAAAAGAGCAGGGAAGAGGGAAGGTTCCTGGATTTGCAACTAACTGTGAATAGTGATCATGGAGGTTCTGCTATGGACAACTCCCTTCAAATAGGATTCTACTTAACCAAGAAATCTACAGTATTGTAAAATTTGTGCTATCTTCAAAGGTCTACAAATATTTTACCATTTATCCACCATTTACATGCATGAATAAATATAAATATTCAAAGGGTAGCTTTAAATTTCAGCCCAGGCTAACTTTGCAAGGCCATTTACTAGCAGCAAATAGCAAAAAGTATGGGCTAGAAGGCATCAACACAGCAAAAATTTATGTAATCATGGAACAACATGACTAAAATATATCAAAGAAAGGATACAACTAACTAAAACAGCAATGTGAATCTAACTAAAGCATCTAACCATGAAGATTGAACCATGAAACATGTGAAGAAATCATAAAATACACCAAGTCAATATATTTTCATTATAAATTTCAGCAGCATGTATTTACAACAACTCAACTCCCCCTTGCAAATGAGAGGAGGCCCCTATTTATAGTGCCCCAAAAGTTAAATGAATGGCCAAGATTTATTTTCATTGTGTGGCCAAGATTCATTACAAAATAGGGTTTCACCTACCCCCAATATTTAGCAATTTAAAAAAACAACTTTGTCTTTTCCCTATTTTGTCACTTAGTGTCGATACTATAACATCTTGTCTTTTTTTTATTGCTCTTTTGTTGTAGCTATTCCTTTGGGAGCTCCTCATTGATAATAGGGTTGTCCTCTTGCTTCTTCGAAGCTACATATTCCATGAATTTTAGAATAACTAGTTGGAGCTTGTCTACCTCAATGATCTCATACCGCAGCATCTGGTAACTCCATTCTTTTCCATTATCTTCAAGCTTTCTCCAGTCTTCATCATACTTTATGCCCTAATCCCTGAACAGCTTTGATTGGTTGAAGGAACGGGTGGCGAAACTCATGAATTCCATTATTATTTCACTAGACATCTTATCCTCTATCTTCTTCTGAAAGTAAGGCTTTATCTTCTCTGGATCCATCTACATTGCGGGCATATCATACTCTGTCATCAGTTTGAGATATTGGGCACATTTCACCCTAATTTCCTTGACCCATTCAATGTTCGAATCCACCTTACTCATTATCTGTTCCAACCTTTCCTTTATGTTATCGAAATCGTGCCTCCACACGTCCATCAGCTAGTGATTGTCGCTTTTGAACGTGAGCTCCTTTTCCCATGTGGCCTTTGGTAACTAGAGGATGGCCTCAATCTTTGGATAGGTGGAGTCATATGTTGCAGGGATTGTTCGAATAGCCCGACTAATACCCATGTTCCTGATGTGCAGGACCTGTTAGAACCAACTCTTTGTCATCTTTTCTAAGTTCTTTCTTTTCTCCAACTTGTCAATTTTCTCTTTGGACAACAGTTGGGGTGGAGTCATGGATGTGGTAGGAATGTCATCCACTGAAGACCATTGCTGGATGTAATCCGTCAAGGCATCCACCTGTGCTTTAAGTTCGTCCTTCGAGACCTTGTCCTATTTTATCAGGTGCACTACTGTAGCCACTAACTCCTCAAGGTTTCCTACCTTATGTTCTCTGGTAGCGGTCCCCAAGTTGATGGTGGAAATTTTGTAGCTTATACCAGCCTGGCCTTCCACGGGCATTGCTATCTGTGTGGTTTGGGACCCAGAAGCATCCATTGTTATTTTGGATCTCACTTTAGGATTTTTCTCCTTTCTGGTTGAGCTTTGTGCTTAGGCTACGATAGCCTCTAGCCTTGCTCTTGGATCCTTAGGAGTGAGATTCTTCTTCTCAAGTTGTTTTTCCAACCACTCGGACATAGCAAATTCTTCTTTTGATGGCTCTTGATCGCCTTCACCCTTCCCTGTCAGGCCTTCAGTTTGTGCACCTTTCATCTTGGTGTTGTCTCCCTCTTCCTCATCAGAATCTAAGATGAATGTGAGGTGTCAGGTGGGAGGTTTAGTAATCCCTGAAGTGTTGTTTGGCCTAGACCCCCATCCTTGCAAAAAAGGGAAATTTATAGATTCACACTTTGACTTGACTCACCTTGAGGTTGATAGTTGTTTCATTGTGGGGATCTAATTTCCTAATGAAATTAGAGAAGTAGGACCCCTTTTCCCTCTTTGGATCCACTTTTCCATTTTGGGAAACCCTAGGGACACCCCTATTTTTCTATATTTCACTTATAAACACCTCTCTATTATTCCTTTTTTGATCTTTGAAGATCTTATTATTTTTCTCTTTCTAGAGACTCCAAGCCACATGGAGAAGAAATTTTTTTCCAAATTTTCCTAATCACAAGGTGAGAAAAAGGAGATATTTGATTCCAACTATTAGGAAAATCTTTGAGATTCAAAGGAAAAATTTAGCTAACCCTAAGATTGTTCAATACCTCCTCTCAAACTCTAGCAAAGTCAAAAAGGAAAATAAGATGGTCCACATTTTCTTCTTCAACAAAACACAAACTACACCTATTAACAAACTGAAAACCCCTCCTTTTCAAGTTATCAATTGTGAGAATATTATTATGGAGGAAAGTTCACCAAAATAAATTTATTTTTGGAGTCGCCATGTTATTCCATATTTGACCCCATTCAAAAGAACTACCATAATTTTTAGCAATTAGTCTATAATTTAAACCAATAGAAAATTCTCTTGAATGATTTGGAGTCTAGATACTGTTGATGTATTTTTTATGCACTTCTCAACATAGGCAGTGTGTAGGTGCACTACCTCTCTTGGAAGGAAATCTCCAACTGCAAGCTGCTAAAAATCTCCCCAAGGTCTCTCGGGTGTCACGTCATGACTTGCATGGAATTGCTCAATTGATGTTTGATGTGATTTTGATGGTAATCATTCTTCAAATCTAAAGTTTCTAAGATGGGAAATAAAGTGTATTTTGTTGTAGGTTTCGAAGAACAATCCAAAACATCATGTTTTCTTCAAGTTTGGCTTTACAATGTGCAATGAAACCCGCAAAGGCCATTTCTAAAAAAAAAAAAGAGCAGGAAGAGGGAAGGTTCCTGGATCTGCAACTAACTGTGAATAGTGATAATGGAGGTTCTGCTATGGACAACTCCCTTCAAATAGGATTCTACTTAACCAAGAAATCTACAGTATCATAAAATCTGTGCTATCTTCAAAGGTCTACAAATATTTTACCATTTATCCACCATTTACATGCATGAATAAAGATAAATATTCAAAGGGCATCTTTAAATTTCAGCCCAGGCTAACTTTGCAAGGCCATTTACTAGCAGCAAACATCAAAAAGTATGGGCTAGAAGGCATCAACACAGCAGAAATTTTTGTAAACACGGAACAACATGACTAAAATATATCAAAGAAAGGATACAACTAACTAAAACAGCAATGTGAATCTAACTAAAGCATCTAACAATGAAGATTGAACCATGAAACATGTGAAGAAATCAGAAAATACACCAAGTCAATATATTTTCATTATAAATTTCAGCAGCATGTATTTACAATAACTCAACTCCCCCTTGCAAATGAGAGGAGGCCCCTATTTATAGTGCCCCAAAAGTTAAAAGAATGGCCAAGATTTATTTTCATTGTGTGGCCAAGATTCATTACAAAATAGGGTTTCACCTACCCCCAATATTTAGTAATTTAAAAAAACAACTTTGTCTTTTCCCTATTTTTTCACTTAGTGTCGATACTGTAACATCTTGTCTTTTTTTTATTGCTCTTTTGTTGTAGCTATTCCTTTGGGAGCTCCTCATTGATAATAGGGTTGTCCTCTTGCTTCTTCGAAGCTACATATTCCATGAATTTTAGAATAAATGGTTGGAGCTTGTCTACCTCAATGATCTCATACCACAGCATCTGGTAACTCCATTCTTTTCCATTATCTTCAAGCTTTCTCCAGTCTTCATCATACTTTACGCCCTAATCCCTGAACAGCTCTGATTGGTCGAAGGAACGGGTGGCAAAGCTCATGAATTCCATTATTATTTCACTAGACATCCTATCCTCTATCTTCTTCTGAAAGTAAGGCTTTATCTTCTATGGATCCATCTACATTGCGGGCATATCATACTCTATCATCAGTTTGAGATATTGGGTGCATTTGACCCTAATTTCCTTGACCCATTCAATGTTCGGATCCACCTTACTCATTATATGTTCCAACCTTTCCTTTATGTTATCAAAATCCTGCCTCCACACGTCCATCAGCCAGTGATTGTCGCTTTTGAACGTGATCTCCTTTTCCCATGTGGCCTTTGGTAACTAGAGGATGGCCTCAATCTTTGGTTAGGTGGAGTCATATGTTGCAGGGAAGTCAGTGCAGAGCTTCTTCGTGCTCTCCAGAGATTTTTGTAGATCCAAGAACTTTTTGGTTGTTCGAATAGCCTGACTAATACCCATGTTCCTGACGTGTAGGACCTATCAGAACCAACTCTTTGTCATCTTTTCTAAGTTCTTTCTTTTCTCCAACTTTTCAATTTTCTCTTTGGACAGCAGTTGGGGTGGAGTCATGCATGTAGTAGGAATGTCATCCACTGAAGACCATTGTTGGATGTAATCCGTCAAGGCAGCCACCTGTGCTTTAAGTTCATCCTTCGAGACCTTGTCCTATTTTATCAGGTGCACTAATGTAGCCACTAACTCCTCAAGGTGTCCTACCTTATGTTCTCTGGTAACGGTCCCCAAGTTGATGGTGCAAATTTTGTAGCTTATACCAGCCTAGCCTTCCACAGGCGTTGCTATCTGTGTGGTTTGGGACCCAGAAGCATCCATTGTTATTTTGGATCTCACTTTAGGATTTTTCTCCTTTCTGGTTGAGCTTTGTGCTCGGGCTAATATAGCCTCTAGCCTTGCTCTTGGATCCTTAGGAGTGAGAGTCTTCTTCTCAAGTTGTTTTTCCAACCACTCAGGCATAGCAAATTCTTCTTTTGATGGCTCTTCATCGCCCTCACCCTTCCTGTCAGGCCTTCAATTTTTGCACCTTTCATCTTGGTGTTGTCTCCCTCTTCCTCATCAGAATCTAAGATGAATGTGAGGCGTTAGGTGGGAGGTTTAGTAATCAACTGTCCTTAGGGACTTCCTTCTTCCTCAATTTCCTTTTCCTTTATGTCTTCAATCCGTTCGCCCTTGTGCATGTACCCCTCGGGCTGGTCCTTTTCTTTTGTGGGAGGCGGCACAATCTCTAGTTGTTTTTTCTCTGTAGGGGTATCTACAATTTATGTTGTCTTGTTGCCCTTTTCTCCTTCTCTGAGAGGTTACCTTTCTACCTCTTCGTCATCATATTTCAGTTGTCGAGCCATCTCCTCTTCAAGATCATCATCAAAGTTTTGTATGATGACCTTACCACTGGCATCCTCCTCCTCATCTTCACTCTCGGAAGAGCCTATTCCTTCCTCCTCGTAGGCCACCCGGTCAATATGCTGATGCTCATACTCAGGGTGCTCATAATATTCATCAGCCTCCTCCTCAATTGACTTTGAGGTCTCTTGCTCCCGCCTCTCCTATTTTTTGGATATCAGCATTGTGGCCTCCATGGCTGGTGGTCCCATGGGAGGTTGCGAGGGTGCGGCAGAAGCGAGGACTTGTGCTAAGGCAGCCTAAAGGGTGGGGTCCATAAAGATTTGGGAGAGCTCAAAAGGGAGGCTTTGCATGTGTTTCGAGAAAGCCTCAGGCAATGTGGGAGTTGGCATTGGTGCTGCTATTATGGCTAATGGGAGCGATGTGGGTGACATGGAAGCGGAGGAAGGAGGGGTAGTCATGGCGGAGGAGGATTCAATCACTATTATGGGCCTAGCGGGAGGTGAAGGGCAAGGTGGACTGAGATGTCCACTGCTGGTGGGGATGTGGCGACCATAGTCAGGGAGACAGATGATGAAGTAGTTAAGACCGAGAGAGCTGGAAGAGGTTCTGACGGATCCATTCTTTCTTCATCACCTTCTTGGATTATAGGTGGCTCCATGGTGCACCCTGTTCGCTTGAGCTTCTTAGAAGGTGAGCCTCCTGAATCCTTCCTTGTGTAAACCTTGAGATCCAGAGATTGCTCTATTTTTGTTCCCTTCCTCTTCTTTGATTTGGTAATAGAAGGAGACTTGAATGTTCCTTTCATTGAAGTTGTGGCAGCGGCATCCTCGGTGGCACTAGGTTCACTCTTCAGCCCTTCGTATGTTAGGACCACTCCTTGATGCTTTAGCTGGCTCACTTGTCTTTTAACCCATTCTTCGGTTCAGGCCATGACGGGTTTAGTCACGATGTCAAGGTCATCGACCTCCTACTCATTCCAGTCGACTGTGAGCAACAGTAAGTTGGTGAATGCATTATACTGAGGATCCATGATAGTGCTTTCATCTTCTTCTACTTGATCCGGTATGGGCAACAGTTGCACCCTTCTTACGAAGTATGCAATCATCCTCATGTAGTGCCTGGCACGCACCTCTTTGTCATCTTGGAAATTTTCCCAGAAATCCTTGACATTATGTAAATGGGCGTACTCTGATCCCAGTGCTTTTCTTACATGCCCATACGGGTCCATTCGTGAGTGAGCAGTGTGTAGTTGGAAGTGGTACTCTGCCAGTTCCTTTTCTGAATTCCCAGCACACTAGGAGGTTTGCAATTTATACATGCCCTACTCAAAGGTAAAGGCATAAGAGATCCTTTCCAAATGATTTTTGCTAAGGAGGGTGTGGACATGCTGTAGCTTTCGAGAGAGTTCCAATAGTATTATCCAGTTATTGGGGTACCGGGCTAGCTTGTTCGGTCTCTCAGTGAAACCTTCGGCACGAATGTAGGTGAACTTGGGGAATTACAGGTACAGGAAAGTGTAGTGCTTTAGGAACACCCACGCGCTATGAGTGACTCTCCTCTCAAAATCTCCTCCAAGTAACTGGATGATATGACCCATAAAGGCGTCGTTCACCCTGCAGTATTCCTTCTTGAAGTTCCTGAATTAGAGCTGGGGATATCGGTCATAGGCCTTCAGCTTTCGGCCCAGCTCCTCCTTGGGCGCCACAAATAGTTCGCTATACTACCTATGCTCTGCCAGTGAATAGACCAGATAGGAGGTCATGTAGAATTTGGAGCTCTTTTTTATATTCATAAACTGCTCATGGAAGCAGTTGCTAATTTAGAGTTTTGTCTGCTTTCTTTCCTTTGTCTTTCTCTACAGTTCCTCCCAAGGGTTTTGCACTCAATTCTGTATATCCTGCAAGAATGGACATAATGAGTATGACCAATTACAAAGGGATGAGCATTAGTCCAAACTGAATTTAGATAAAGTGTGATTGATGACATCAAATGTTTACTTCAAGATATCATTAGCCATTGACTAGAGGAACTTCGAACAATCCGGGCCTAGAGGGCTGGACTTCCTTGGCAGAAATATTGTTTTGAAAGGAGAAAATAGGGTGGTGTGATCCGGGCAATTTCTTGACTTCAAATCTTGGTGGTTTGATGGGCCCATATTGAAGAGGGCCAAATTTAAACACGTGGGTCGAGATCAGATTTCAAATTTGAGGTCGTTTGGATCATTTTGGGAGCATTCGGAGGTTCAGGCTCAGAAAGTCATAAGAGGTTCGTTGTTTGAAATAGGAGGCCAAGAATGGAGTTCTGGGGACTGAACTCCAAAGTTTGGGACCTAGAAGCCCGAAAGATGGTGAGTGGTTCAGGACCTGAGGGCCGGAAAGACGCTGAGGTTTTGCTGCTCTGAAACAAAAATCTAGAAACGGAAACTCGGATGGAGCAACCCAATGGACCAGGCCCAGCATCAAACTTGGACTTTGATTTTTTTTTTTGAGTTTTTCTCGGTGAACAGGAGGGTGGAGCCTGGAGGTTGGAAAGGCAGGCGCATTCTTCCCCATTTAGGGCAGTGGGCATAGGACAAAATTTTGAAGTTCGGGGCCCAATGGGGGAAAGGACGTTTACAGTTCAATATTTAGTGTTTCGCAGCGAACGAGGGCTCGGGGCCTGGGGGCAAAAGTTCATCGCTTGATGGTCATTTTGACCGAGCGAAGCCACAACGGAAGTCCACGGATTGAAGTCCGCAGACTAGGACCCATGGTCATGACGGAGGGTTAACCTTGTGCGAAAAACACGGGACGACGAGGTGCAATGTGGGCTCCGGGGATCAAGAAGACGGGCTCACTCCTCTGTTTTGTGAACAACGAATGCTTGGCAGAACTCCGAACACATAAGTCCAAGGTTCTAGGCCCGGGAAGGCAAAACAGAGGCCGATTTCCAAAGTTCACAGTTTGTGATTCTGACGGAAATCAGATGAAGGAAGTCTGAGGAGCTGGGCCTGAAAGAGGGTGCAGCAGTCTACATAAATATTTTCTAAGTTTTGACTGCAGCGAAAGGAAGACCCGAGCCCAGAAGATGCGAACGCCCCTGGGTGAAGAACAGTCGCGATGAGGCTAAGTTTTGAATGTGGATTCAAGGGTGTTTTGGAGGTTTTTCGAAGATTCCAGGACATGGGTTTTTTAGGTGTTGCTTTTATCTATCTATCCAATGCATTTTTAATCCATGTTATTCAATTTTAGGCGTTTAAAATTATGAAAAACCTCTCAGGAGGGGAAGCGGAAAACCTACCTCAAAAGTCCAATGAGGGAAGCTGCTAAATCCACCAAAGATCGGCAAATGAAGGCGACGGGCACGAGGGCAGCGATTGACAAAGGCAACGAACTCTTTAGGCAAGCACTCTGACTTCCCCTGCAATCCTGACAAGTGAAAATGACAGGTCAGGGCTTGATATTTATACCCCCTGCCATTAATGGCTTCATTTAATGTAGGTATCGCCAGCAGATTGGTTGGTGAGTTTGAAAATCATGGACAGTTGCAGGAGGTCCAGGGTCTGGGGGCCAAAAAGGCGCGAGGCGGTGGCCGCTCAAAAACTAACTTTTAAGATCGGCGGCGAGGGAGGTTCGGACCCTGAAGGGTAGAGCGCTGGTGAGGTTTTCCCACCGTAAATAGCAAAGGTTGAAGATAATTCTAGGAACGGCAACCTGACCATTTGGACACGGAGGACACGGAAGCAGCCCAGAACTTCATGCAAAAGAAATCCTCACGGCGACTGACTAACCAAGTCCTGAGGTTTGGGAAGGTGGACACCTTCCGATGTTTGTGAATAGTGAACCCCGAGGGGAAACCCGAAGGTGGAAACCCAGTGGGCCAAGCTTGGGAGAGCCTGGAGCCGCTGGTAGAAGGAAACTACCAAGGAAAGCCCAAAAAGCCTTAGGGCTTAACCGAAGATGATTGGGTGAAACATGATCACTTTAAAATGGGCTTCAGGGGTATGCTGACCATTAGGGATGCCAAAATAGGGCACAAAAAATGAGGCAGTGAAAAAAACAACCCGACAAGGTGAAAGAAAAAAGGGTCCCCATTTCGAACGGGGCGTGTGTGCTGAGGGCACAACAAATGGCGACTCTGCTGGGAAATGCTCCCGAGCATTCTAGGGATAAGCGTTCATTCAGAACCTAGAATCTTTGGTTTCACAGACCAAGAGTAGACCTTCAAGAGTGAACTGGGAGAACAAGAACCTTAGTTGGGTCAGTATATGAGACATCTCAGAAGTGTGTGTGGCATAGATTCATTCTTTTACCCGGAACTGTGCCCAGTTGCTACTAATCCAACCGAGCAAACTACATGGATCATCCAACACCAAAAGTAACCTAGACATTGCCCCGTTGCCAGTCAGGCATCCATAGCCCCAATGGAGTTGTCATTGTGACCCCAGGGATGTTGCTCTACTACCAGCTAGGTGTACATAGCCTTGATAGAGTTATCTACACACCCATACGGTCGGTTAATTTTAGAATTTTATTTCTTTTGATTTCTTTTGATATTTCTTCCAACTTGTCTTCTTTTCTTATCTTTTGCTTGACCGTGTAAGCGTCGAAGACTACAAAGGGTTTGGGAATCGCAGTGGTCACTGGAGAGGACTTTGGATTTTTCACTTACTAGGGTATCATAGTAGCCACTGTACAGTCCTTAAGAATAGTTCACATATTTTTGTGCACGATCTGAGATATGCGTAAAGAGAGCCAACCAAGGGTCAAGTTCTAAAACAGATTTCAGACAAGGAGATCATTCCTAGGTGGCTTTCAAGGACCAATAGTTAGGAATGAATGTTTATCTGGAGAATACTAAGGATGAACAATAAAGTGGGCCATTCATTGAATTAGCACGGCAACCATAAAGAGACGGAGAATGTCTTCCAAAATGAAACAGTCAGGAATGAGCAAAACAAAAAATAGCAACGCAGCAAAACGCAAGCAAAGCAAAAGACAACCTATTCTAACCTATATACAGGTATTTACAGAAAAGAGCCTGCGGGAGCTCAAGCTTGAAAGTAATGCTTTAGATGCTGCCCGTTGACTAGCAACAGGACATCTTCACTAGTTAAAGTCTTCAGGTGGAAAGTATTGTCTCCCAAAATTTTAGCTATTTGGAAGGGGTCAAGCTAAAGCTTCTCAAATTTTTTGTGTCCCCCTTTCCTTTCATGGGCCTTGTCCCAGTATAGGACTAAATCGACAATTCTAAAGGCCTTGATATTGGCTCGGCGGTTGAACCATCTCTTAACCACGCCATGATGTTTGGTGAAATTTTCTATTGCACAGTCTTGGACTTCTTCTAAATGCAAGAGCTCAGCTAACCAAGCTTCTTTACGATCCCCTCCTTCGTAAAAATTGTTGATAAATTGGAGAGTGAAAATCTTCATGTGGATAGGAAATATGGGCTCTATGCAGTAAACAAGATGGAACGGGGAATCACCAAGGGCAGCCTTGTGGTGGGTGCGGTCTGCCCAAAGGGCGAAACAGAGTTGGGTGTGCCAGTCCTTGGGATTCCTATCTAGCAACTTCTTGATTATTGTGATCCAGTTCTTGTTTGTAGACTCAGCAAGGCCATTTCCTTGAGGGTAGTAATTAGATAAAAATTTAAGAGCAATCCCGTAGTTGAAGGCCCAACCAGCAAATTTTAATGAAGCAAAAGCAAGCCCATTATCACATACCAATGCATAAGGACAACCGAAGCGATGTAAAATGAAACTTTCTAGAAAATTTGTCACTACCTTAGTTGTGCATTGCTTACATACAATTGCTTTTGTCCATCTAGTATAGTAATCAGTAGCGATAAGAATATACATGTGTCCTACGGATGATGGAGGGCTTATTGGACCAATGAAATTGAAGCCCCATTGCGCGAACGGTCTTACCTCCAGCACAGGCTACAGTGGGACAACAACATTCTTCTCTTTGGTGGCAGCCATCTGACATGTGTGACATGAGCGAACATGACAGTGAGCATCTTCGAAGATAGTTGGCCAATAATATCCCGCCCTTAATATCTGATGAGCGGAGGAGGGCCCGGATCCGTGACTAGTGCCGAACTTATCATGAAACTCCCTCAGGACCCGGTTTGCTTCTTCCTTACCAAGGCATCTCAAGTAAATTCCTTCATGATTTTTCTTGTATAAAATGGACCCCTGCAACATACAACCATTACTTTTCAATCTAAGAGCACGCTTTTGGACTCCCTGTAGGTGAGGCAGACACTTGTGGTTCAACAAATAATAGACGACGTTCTCGTACCATTCTCCTAGGGAAACATCCTTGAGCTAGTATTGTTGTACAGTGAGTTCAGGTCCAGCCTTTGCTGCTCCTTTAGCAATCATGCAGGTAAGTGCCTATCCTCTCACCAACCTCATCAGTTGTATTTCCATATCATATTACTAGAGCATGGTGACCCATTTGGCTCTTCGTTCACCCAATTCATTTTGCATGAGCAGTGTTTTACTGCTGGGTTGGGGACAATGGCGAACACTTTGTTACGCAAGATATAATGCCAGAATTTATTTACTCCTTGTACGAGGGCATATGCTTACTTTTCCACATTATGGTATCGCAATTCAGCATCCTTCAAGGGAGCACTCATGAAGGCAATCGGGTGCTCACTCCTTTATCATCTTTCTGAGTCAAAATGCTAGCACAAGAATGCTCTGAAACGAATGAGTAGATGTAGAACGGCGTCAGGTAATCTGGGCTGACTAGTACAAGCGCTTCGGCAATAGCCCATTTGATTTCTTCAAAATCTTGTTTGACTTAGGGAGCCCACTCAACTTTGGCATCCTGTTTTAACATGGAGTTGAGTGGTTTAACAATTTCAGCAAAACTTGTGATGAATTTGCTGACAAAATTGATCTTTCCAAAGAAGGATTTTTATTCTTTCTTACTACCCGGTGGTGGGATCTTCAGTAAGGATAGGATCGTTCAGGGTCTATAGAGATTCCTTGCTCTGAAATGACATGTCCAAGCAATCTACCTTCAGTCACACCGAAAATGCACTTTTTCGGGTTAAGGGAAACTCCAAACTCCCTACACCTTTGAAACACTTTGCATAAATAAGAGATGTGATCATTCCACCTTTTAGAGAACACAGTTAAATCATCCATATAGATGATTATGCATTTTCCAACTAGATATTTGAAGGAAATATCCATGGCATGTTGGAAGGTGGCACTGGCGTTGATTAGCCCAAAAGGAATTTTCCTATAAGCGAAGGCACTGAATAGTTGTCCTTCTTTGAAGCTCTATTCAGGTTGCGGAAGTCCACACACAATCTGATTTCTCCATTCTTTTTTCTAACCGGGACCAAGTTGGCTACCCATGTGGAATGCCTGACTAGGAAAATAATTCTTGCTGAAAGCAACTTTTGTACCTCTTTGTAAATGATGGGCTCTAACAACGCATTAATAGGGCATTGTCGCTCATGGAATGGCCTCACTTCTATCTTGAGAGGGATGGTGTGTGTGATGATTGAGGTGTCATAAGTATTGAGATCTTTGTAGCTCCATGCCACCACGTCATGATACTTTTGCAAACCATCAATGATTCCCTTCTTTTCTTCGGGCGTGCTCAACTTGCTAATAAACACATTTTTGGTCTCCTTGGTTGTCCCAAGGTTGTGAGCATCGCACTGGTTGCTTATTGCTTCCTTCTTTGTCTGTCAGTCTCGGTCTCTGATTTGGTCCAAATCAAATATGCGTTCGAGCTGAACCATGCCTCTGGGAATTATGTTGGTTTTGAGGTTGATAACCCCCTCTATATCCAATTCAGCCTCTTCCAGATCAACTTCAGCAATTATTTGGGTCATGAAGACATCGGAACTCATGATGAATTTGAGGATGTGTTTATTGTCATTGAAGACCTGAAAGTGAGTGACATTATCTGGGACAGATGGTTTAGATGTCAACTCAACTGTAAACTTCTTAAGCCCGGACAAGGAAAGGAGTTGCAGAGTGTTGGTTGCTTGAGCCAAGGTATCGGTTGTATGATTCTGAGCACGAGGGATCAATTGTATATTAAATGCATTTAAGCCTTCTAAGAGATCCCAAACCCTATGCCTATAGTTTGTGAGTCTTCTATCATGACAAGAGTATAATTTTCTAACTTGTATAACTACAAGTTCAAAGTCCCCGAATACTTGCAACATTTTAACATTTTTCTTCAAGGCCATAAGAAGACCATGCACTAATGCTTCGTACTCTGCTACATTAGTGGTGCAATGAAACTACAGCCTATGGGTAGCAAGAAAGGTCTTACCCGTTGGACTGATGAGCTCGAACCCGACACTAGCTCTTTTTTTTTATTTAGATCCATCAAATCGGAGTGTTCAAAACTTGGAAAATTCTTTGACTTCGGGTCTAACTTGGCTCTTACTTCCTTCTGGCTAGGTGGTTGCTCCCGTAATCTTTTGGGAATCCTGCAGCTTGACGTGTTGAACAACAGGTAATTCTGCTAGCACCTCCTTTGGCGTTTTCTTATGAGGGACAACTGATTTTTTGACATTCTCTATTGTTGTTTGACACAAGCATCAATCAAACTTGGAATGGGCAGCATTGTGAATCCTACACCAATTTTCTAGTAAGAGGTCCTGGAAATTCTTTCGGGTGCCCAAGTTGAGTTGGTCCCTTGCACACTTTCCCATGAATTCCTGGAAACCACTGAGTAGTCCCTAGTTGTTGCCTTCATCAGTTTTATCGTCTGATTCCATCAGCATTTCTATACTCGGAGGCATTTGAGTAAAGTCAATTAGAGGGCTACACTACACTAAGAGTACCTCCATGGCATACTCTTCTTAGGGTTTGAATTCATCTTGACAGGCCAAATGATAGTAATTTCCCAATTCTATCTCAATAAACAACACCTCATTTAGGTTATTGTACTCTGTGATCATATATTTCATACGGGGCTCGCGATCTACACAGATTTGATTTGGTAGTCCTTTCCATGGCAGCCACATGTGAGAGTGGTATGTGGTAGCATATCCATTCAACGTTTTGGTGAATTCTCTTCCCAAGATGATCCCATATGTATCGAGAATGTCAGCCACCTTAATATCAATGACTTGTATCCTCGGATCCACAGTGATTTGCATCAGGATCTAATTCATTTCTCCCACAATGTTGATCTTTGTTTTGTCCAGCTGGGTCACCTTCTAGAGGGTGTGGGAGTAATTCCAAGAGCCTTACATACTGCCAAAGGCATAACATTGGCAGACGCTCCTCAATCAAGCTGACAGTTATGCAAGTTTTTTTCCAAATATCTGAATGGTGGTAAGGAAAGGGGGAGTTTCCAATCTTCCTTGGAAGAGGCTCATGGGCGCGTCTACCTGAACTACTTGAGCTTTGTTCTTATCACCAGTTTTATCTTTAATCTGCCTAGATGGCTAATTTTTAGAATTCTACCTATTGTTATGGTCTGGTTCTTTCTCCGGCTGTTTACCTGTAGGATAATTTAACGGAACATCCTTCCTTTTTTTTGGTATTATCCTGTATCACGGGTTCTTGCCTAGGTTCTTCAAAGGTGACCTTTTTGGCCGAGGCCTCCTATGTCGTGCTAGAGGATGGGGTTCCATTGAGTACCCTAAAGAAGGTTTGTCTTCCAGCAAGGACTTTGAGTAGTTCAAAGGCAAATAAATTGATTCTTACTTTCTTGAACTCTTCTGCCACATATTCACCCATCTGTTCAATCTCAGAGCCGAAGGTCTGACCTATTGTAGAGCTAGAAGGTTGGACTTCCCTTTGACTTCACTGATTTTGGGGTTGGCCTGGAGGCTAATTTTGTGCCTGATTTTGAGGCCTATCCTTGTCGAGATATTAGGTGGGTATATGTGGAAGTCTAGGATTATTGTTGGCATTAGGGTCAGGCGGGGTAGTAAAATTTTTTGGTGGAGTAGAAGTTGTAAAGGGTCCACCTGCCTGCCTATTTCTGAGGAAGTAAGGGGTTGTTCTCTGGTGAAACATGTGAATTTCATCTACATATGGTTCTTCCTCATCTACTGGACCATTATCTACTGAATCAAAAAGTTGATCCAAAGTTTGCTCGTTACTTACCTCTGGCACTTCTTCACTTTTAACGGGAGTAGGCTCGACCTTGGGCTGATTATGGTCGCTTCACAGAAATGGTGCCTAGTTTACCATGAGATAGGAGGAATCATAAGGCTCAGATGGAATGATGTCTTTGCAGACATAATTGGCACTAGAAGGAGGGCATTGTGAAGCTAGATTGAATCAGATCATTCTCCCTGGAAAGATTTCAAAAAATTTTACAGTCGACAGTAAATAAGGGAGAATTCTAAGAGTTGCAGCCTCCTACAAGGGTAAAATGAACTAAAGGAGGAAATGTTGCTTCTTCCTCCTCTTCCCAACCACTCGAAACTGCATCTTCACTTCCCATCTCCGACAGCCAGGAAGTTGCCTCTCTCCTAGCTTGTCAGGCCCAAGGTACAATCCAAACAACCGTAGCCCAGGTTGTTGTCCTCCAATAGGTGCAATTGCAAATTGTTGTTCTTCAACAGTAGATACAACCTCCGCCTCCTGCCATGGCTTGGCTAGCACAAAATCCGTCACCAATACACTTCTCTGCTTACCATGATATGCCCAAGAATCTGGAAGGCTTTTGTTTGAAGTTCAATCCTCGTGACCCGCAAATGATAGCTGAAGAGCACATCAAAATATTTGAAACAGCAGTCACTGAAATGCAAGTCGATCATGAGGATGTTGCATGCCACCTTTTTCCACATTCGTTGGGTGAAGAAGCCTTCTATTGGTACATCAATCTGCCTAGGGGGTCTGTTACCTCATGGAACCTAATGAAGAATGCTTTCCTGCAAAAATATAAGATCGATCAGCCACTCAGAGCTATATAGGTAGTTCATGTCCATCAGGAGGGAAGTAAATAAACCCATTGGATCCTTTAATGACCGCTTCCATCATGCCTTCACAAGACTTATGGACCCATACCTTCATAACGATGTCGCAACCCTCCCAGTCTATTATGCGGCATTGGACAACCTTACGTCAGTCTTAGTAAAGAGGATGTGTCTGCCACTCACCTCATTAGTGACTGCCTATACAAAGGCTATTATTGCCAGTGCAGATTTGGGGTAGAATATCTCTGGCTTGCTGCCTTCTTTGGGACCAATAGCTCACCCGATGCAGATTCAAGGTATTAACCAAGCATTCGCTAATCAGACCCCTCTTATGAACCACGTGCCTCAGCTGCCCATCATTTTGCACCCCAAACAGCCAATGAATTACACACCTCCTATGCCTTCCTATTTGCAGTTCCAACAACAGGTGTATTCTCAACAACTGCAAGCATCACTTTTTTTGTTGGGACCAGAATTCCCCCTGGTGCATCAGAATCAGCCGGTAGCCCCGCCTGTCTTTCTCCAAAATCTGGCACTACAGCCAAGCAGCACTGCTGAGAAAGACAAATTGAAAGAGCTAACAGAGATGATAAAGAAAATGTCCACAGAAATGATGCACTTAAAGAATCAAAATAATCAGTTGTAGGCATCCCAACGTAACCTCCAGGCCAATCTTAGTCGGTATAGCCGAGACAATAAGGACAACTGGGAAGCAAGCACCTCTTTTGGGAAGAATTATGATAGAGAACAGAATCTGAATCAATGTTTCGAGAGGAGACCTTCTCAGAGACATAACCGCACATGGAATACGAAGCCGAATAATGGGGGCATCCCTACTCCTCTTGATTAGCTAGCCAATAATGAGAGAATAGCTAGTGGGGTGTACCTCAACGAGACATCCTTGTATGGATGGTGCCAAATTCACAAGACCAGTAGACACTCCAAGTTGGATTGCCCTGAATTATAGACAGTTGCAGAAATTTTTCAAATTGAGGTCCAAAATACTGCTGATAGTATCGGTTGCAGAGACATCGTTTCGTCTGAGCCTTATGATTCCTCTTATCTTGTGGTAAACCAGGCGTCGTTTCCGTGAAGCGACCATAATCAGCCCGAGCTTGAGCCTACTCCCATTAAAAGTGAAGAAGTGCAAGAGGTAAGTAATGAACAAACTTTGGCTCAGCTTTTCGATTCAGTAGATAATGGTCCAGTAGATGAGGAAGAACCGTATGTAGATAAAATTCATATGTTTCACCAGAGAACAACCTCTTACTTGCTCAAAATTAAGCAGGCAGGTGGACCTTTTACAACTTCTACTCCACTAGATAATTTTACTACCCCACCTGACCCTAATGCCAGCAATAATCCTGGACTTCCCCATATACTTACCCAATATCTCGACAAGGATAGGCCTCAAAATCAGGCACAAAATCAGCCTCCAGGCCAACCCCAAAATCAGTCAAGTCAAATGGAAGTCCAACCTTCTAGCTCTGCAATAGGTCGGACCTTCGGCTCTGAGATTGAACAGATGGATGAATATGTGGCAGAAGAGTTCAAGAAAGTAAGAATTAGTTTATCTACCTTTGAACTACTCAAGGTCCCTGCTATAAGGCACGCCTTCTCTAGGGTACTCAATGGAACCCCATCCTCTAGCACGACACAAGAGGCCTTGGCCAAAAAGGTCACCTTTGAAGAACCTAGGCAAGAACTCGTGATACAGGATAATACCAGAAAAAGGAAGGATGTTCCCTTAAATCAGTCTACAGGTAAACAACCGAAGAAAGAACCAAACTAGAACAATAGGTAGAATTCTAAATATCAGCCATCTAGGTAGATTAAAGATAAAACTGGTGATAAGAACAAAGCTCAAGTAGTTTAGGTAGACACACCCATAAGCCTTTTCCAAGGAAGATTGGAAACTCCCCCTTTCCTTACCACTATTCAGATATTTGGAAAAAACTTGCATAACTGCTTGATTCAAGAGCGTCTGCCAACGTTATGCCTTTGGTAGTATGTAAGGCTCTTGGAATTACTCCCACACCCTCTAGGAGGAAGGTGACCCAACTGGACAAAACAGAGATCAACATTGTGGGAGAAATGAATCGGATCCCGATGCCAATCGTTGTGGATCCAAGGATACAACAAGTCATTGATATTCAGGTGGCTGACATTCTCGATGCATATGGGATAATCTTGGGAAGAGAATTCACCAAAATGTTGAATGGATATGCTGCCACGGACCACTCTCACATGTGGCTGCCATGGAAAGGACTGCCAAATCAAATCTGTGTAGATCGCGAGCCCCATATGAAATATATGATCATGGAGTACAATAACCTAAATGAGGTGTTTTTTATTGAGACAGAATTGGGAAATTATTGTCCCTTGGCCTGTCAAGATGAATTTGAACCCCTAGAAGAGTATGCTGCCAAGGTACACTTAGTGCAGTGCAGCCCTCCAACCGACTTTACTCAAATGCCTCTGAGTACATAAATGTTGATGGAATCAGATGATAAAACTAATGAAGGCGACAACCGGGGACTACTCAGTGGTTTCCAGGAATTCATGGGAAAGTGTGCAAGGGACCAACTTAGCTTGGGCAACTGAATGAATTTCTAGGACCTCTTACTCAAAATTTAGTGCATGATTCACAATGTTGCCCATTCCGAGTTTGATTGTTGCTTGTGTCAAACAACAGTAGAGCATGTCAAAAAATTAGTTGTCCCTCAGAAGGAAATGCCAAAGGAGGTGCTAGCAGAATTACCTATTGTTCAACACGTCGGGCTATAGAATTCCCAAAAGATTATAGGAGCAACCACCCAGCCAAAAGGAAGTAAGAGCCAAGTCGGACCGGAAGTCAAAGAATTTTTGAAGTTTTGGACACTTCAATTTGATGGATCTAAATCAAAACAAGGAGTTGGTGTTAGGTTTGAGCTCATCAGTCCAACGGGTAAGACCTTTCTTGCTGCCCATAAGTTGTAGTTTCATTGCACCAATAATGTAGCGGAATACGAAGCATTAATGCATGGTCTTCTTATGGCCTTGAAGAAAAATGTTAAAATGTTATAAGTATTCGGGGACTCTGAACTTGTAGTTAAACAAGTTAAAAAATTGTACTCTTGTCATGATAGAAGACTCACAAACTATATGCATAGGGTTTGAGATCTCTTAGAAGGCTTAGATGCGTTTAATATACAATTGATCCCTCGTGCTCAAAATCATACAGCTGATGCCTTGGCTCAAGCAACCAACACTCTGCAGCCCCTTTCCTTGTCCGGGCTTAAGAAGTTTACAGTTGAGTTGACATCTAAACCGTCTGTCCCAGATAATGTCACTCACTTTCAGGTCTTCAATGATGATAAACACATCCTCAAATTCATCACGAGTTTCCATGTCTTCACGACCCAAATAATTGATGAAGTTGATCCGAAAGAGGTCAAATTGGATATAGAGGGGGTTATCAACCTCAAAACCAACACGATTCCCAGAGGCATGGTTCTGCTCGAACACATATTTGATTTGGACCAAATCAAAGACCAAGACTGGTAGACAAAGAAAGAAGCTATAAGCAACCAGTCTGATGCTCACAACCTTGGGACAGCCAAGGAGACCAAAAATGTGTTTATTGTCAAGGTGTGCACGCCTGAAGAAAAGAAGGGAATCATTGATGCTTTGCAAAAGTATCACGATGTGGTGGCATGGAGCTACAAAGATCTCAAGACTTATGACACCTCCATCATCACGCACACCATCCCTCTTAAAACTGAAGTGAGGCCATTCCGTCAATGGTAGCACCCTATTAATGCCTTGTTAGAGCCCATCATTTACAAAGAGGTACAAAAGTTGCTTTCAGCAAGAATTATTTTCCCAGTCAGGCATTCGACATGGGTAGCCAACTTGGTCCCAATCAGAAAAAAGAATACATAAGTCAGATTGTGTGTGGACTTCCGAACCCTGAATAGAGCTTCAGAGAAGGACAACTATCTAGTGCCTTTATTGGATGAGGTGTTGCAGATCGTCAACGGATCCTAAATGATGTCTTTCCTCAATGGGTATTCCGGATACAACCAGGTGATGGTATAGTACGAAGATTGTCATAAAACAGCGTTCACCACTAAGTGGGGGACCTTCGCTTACAAGAGAATGCCTTTTGGGCTAATCAACATCGGCACCACCTTCCAACGTGCCATGGATATTGCCTTCAAAGATCTGATTGGAAAATGCATAATCATCTATATGGATAATTTAACTGTGTTCTCTAAAAGGCGGAGTGATCACGTCTTTGATTTATGCAAAGTGTTTCAAAGGTGTAGGGAGTTTGGAGTTTCCCTTAACCCAAAAAAGTGCATTTTGGGCGTGACGGAAGGTAGATTGCTTGGACATGTCATTTTAGATCAAGGAATCTCTGTAGACCCTTAACGTATCTAGTTCTTACTGAAGATCCCACCACTGGGTAGCAAGAAAGAATTAAAATCCTTCTTTGGAAAGATCAATTTTGTCAGGAAATTCATCAAGAGTTTTGCTAAAATTGTTAAACCACTCTATGTTATGTTAAAATAGGATGCCAAAGTTGAGTTGGCTCCTGAAGCCAAACAGGATTTTGAAGAAATCAAACAGACCATTGCTGAAGCACCTATACTAATCAGCCCAGATTACCTGAAGCCGTTCTACATCTACTCATTTGCTTCAAAGCATTCCTGTGTTAGCATTTTGACTCAGAAAGATGATAAGGGAAGCGAGCACCAGATTTCCTTCATGAGTGCTCCCTTGATGGATGCTGAATTGAGATACCATAATGTGGGAAAGAAAGCATATGCCCTTGTATGGGGAGTAAATAAATTCTGGCATTATATATTGCGTAACAAAGTGTTCGCCATTGTCCCCGACCTAGTAGTAAAAACATTGCTCATGCAAAATGAATTGGGTGAATGAAGAGCCAAATAGGTCACCATACTCCAGAAATATGATATGGAAATCCAACCGATGAGGTTGGTGAGAGGACAGACACTTACCCACATGATTGTTGAAGTAGTAGCAGAGGCTGGACCCGAAATCACTGTATAGCAATACCAGCGCGAGGATGTTTCCCCAGGAGAATGGTACGAGAATGTTGTCTATTATTTGCTGAACCACAAGTGTCTGCCTCACCTACAGGGAGTCCAAAAGCATGTTTTTAGATTGAAAAGCAATGGTTATATGTTGTAGGGGTCCATTTTATACAAGAAAAATCATGAAGGCATTTACTTGAGATGCCTTGGTAAGGAAGAAGCAAACCGGGTCCTGAGAGAGTTTCATGATAAGTTCGACACTGGTCACGGATCCAGGCCCTTCACCGCTCATCAGATATTAAGGGCGAGATATTATTGCCCAACTGTCTTCAAAGATGCTCACTATCATGTTCACTCATGTCACACATGTAAGATGGTTGCCACCAAGGAGAAGAATGTTGATGTCCCACTGCAGCCTGTGCTAGAGGTAAGACCGTTCGCGCAATGGGTTCTCGATTTCATCGATCTGGTAAGCCCTCCATCATCTGTGGTACACGGGTATATTCTTACCGCTACTGATTACTATACTAGATGGACAGAAACAATTGTATGTAAGCAATGCACAACTGAGGTAGTGACAATTTTTTTGGAAAATTTCATTTTAAATCGCTTCGGTTGTCTTTATGCATTGGTATGTGATAATGGACCTATTTTTGCTTCATTAAAATTTGTTGGTTGGGCCTATTAGAGTAATTGGTTATTTACTTGATTAATTAAACAATATTTGTTTAATTAAATAAAGTTCCCTTTTACCTCTTTTACACTTAAGCTAACTTTAGGTGCATAATAATTAATTATTTTATTAATTATTAATGTGCAAGCCTAGGGTTTTCCTTTTTAGGTTTTTTTTGACCTATATGTGGTTGAATACTTTTCTTTTGAAAATAAATTCTTTTCCACATTGGTAAATATAGAGCTCCACATCTTTGAGCATTTTTTCTGTGTTGCTTCTCTTTGCTTCTCCCTGTAATAGGTATTCTTAGCTTGCAGAGATCACTGGGCTCCTACATGGTATCAGAGCTTCAGATCTGTAGCTACCTGTTCTTGTTTTTAGAATTTTTGCATTGGAAGCAGATCTGGGCTTCAAAAAAAAAACCAGGTGAAAAAAAATTATTTTTGGGTTACACCCACGGTACGCAGGGTACCACGGGCCCTACAAGTACCGCGGGCCCTGCAAGTACTGCAGGCATTTTTTTTGGATTCGCACCCATGGTACGTAGGGTACTATGGGCCCTACAAGTACTACAGGTACTACAGGTGGCAGTACCCTGCCGGCCTCTGTCGACCATCAACATCGTCCACGGCCCCTGCCAGGATCCGACCACCGGCGCTCCCTCCAACTCCGGCACTGCCCTCTGCCACCAGTCCCGCTTCCACCGCCTGTCGGCACTCTAACTCCAGTGCCGCCCTTCACCACCAGTCTGACTTCCACCACCCACCGCTGGGTTTCTCTGGCCACTACCATTGCCGCTGCTCTCAGCCTGCCAACCGCCACCGCTGTCGAGCTCTTGGCCTGCTGAGCTCCCGACCCGCCGAGCTCCCAGCCAGCTAGCGCTTCTAGCATGTCGATCACTTTGGTGACCAAAGGCTTCGTCCCTTAACCTGCCGTGAGCCCCCTAGTCACTCAGCGGACCAGGGGCTTATTTTTTTATCCCCTAGGGCTTAAAAGAGGCAGAATTGTGCTTTTTCAGGAGACTTCACGAAATCAGGTCTAAAATGGGCATACAGTCTCCATTTTTTTAAAACGAGATACCGTTGGAAAGTTAATTCCGTGCCAGATGGCATGATACTTGAAATTTTTTCCAAATTTTTTGTTTGACTATATTTTTTTCAGTCAAAGTGGGGTATTTTTTTTGCACTTCCAAGGCCATAGAAGGTGCAAACGGACTTTGTTTTTCAAAAACAAATAGGCGTTGGAAAGCTCTCAGCATGCTCTATTCAGATCCATGATCTTTTTTCTTAGAATTTTCTTCAAGTACATGAGAATTTGTTTTGAAGATTTTTTGCTTATGCATTGCTTCCTCTTTCTCAGTTTGTACTAGGGTTTGGGTTTATCTCTTGTGGGGGGGTATTTTTTTCTCACTTTCTGTCATTTATATCAGAAAACCAAAAAACCAAAACTCTCAAAACAATCAAACCCTTCTGCATCTTCTGTCTATTCTGAAAGATCACATAATAATAAAAAACACAAGCAGGTACAAGTGCAGGGTTTCATGGCAGACTCCTGAGTTGAGTTACTCACATCACACAACTATCACACCTGGAAGTCTCGCATGACGAGGCTTCTCAGGTCACGAGGGTTGTGGTCTTGTTTAGATGAGGTTCAGCCTCAGTTGCAGTATCCTTTTGAGATTCTTCAGCACAGAAGCAAGATGGATGAAACTATGGGTTTGCTATCCCTACACATTTCAAACAGTCTTTTGTTTCACCTTGATGCTTTGCTCACTCCTCGAGCCATGTGGTTGAAGTTTGACACACTTTTTGGGACCATTAATGAGTTTCGAGCATTACAGATTGAGGCAGAGCTAACTTCACTATTACCTAAATCATTTCCCACTATTGAGGACTTTTTGAACAAGTTCAAAACTATCTGCACTATTTTATAGGGTTGTGGCAAGAATAAATCAAACACAGAGTGCATTTACTTGATTCTTTCAAAGCTTTGTGGTCCATTTCAGATATTTGCTTCTTCAATCTATTCCACCATGGATGGCCTGGGTGCTCGTTTTACCATGCCTACCTTTGATGTGTTTTGTGAGTGTTTGTCTTGTGAGCAGTCACACCTTTCTCAGATAGATATGCTCTCAGGATCAAAGAACAAAGCATTGGTTGCTCAGTCATCTAAGGAGAAACAGAAGCAGAAATCAAAGCCCAAGAAAGATTTTGCAGGCAGTGAGCATTCCTCCAAACCACCTCCTAAGTCTGATTCCAAACCACCACTTAATCTGAAACAGGGGAAATCTTCGAAGTTTGGTGAGTCTTCCTCCAAGACTAAGAAGAAATCAAGAGACACTTGCAGCTTCTATGGCAAGGAAGGACATCTAGTTTCCAGGTGTTGGAAATGATTAGAGGCTTTAGAGGAAGCCATGCAGCAGCATCATATCTCCTCACCTTAGTCATCTTCTCCTTCCACAGGGAAAGGCCATGCTCTCACTACTCGAGCATCGACCTATGGGTCCACTTGGATTTTAGATTTTGGTGCTTCTCACCATATGACTCACACTCAGTAGTTGGTCACTTCTCTTGCCTCTTGTGGTACTTCACATATTATAGTGGGTGACTCTACACAGCTTTCAGTCTTGGGTTCAGGTTCTGTCTCTTTGGATGGGGGTACTCTACAAGATGTTTTGGTTGTTCCTGACATCTCGATGAACCTCCTGTCCATTTATCAGATTTTCCATTCTAGCTCTGGTAAGACAGTTAAGTTCTCCCCACATGATGTGGTTATTCGGGACCTCCATGACTCTGATTTGGTTGTGGCTACTGGGTATGTTGACACCGCATCTCATCTTTATAGATTTGATGGATTTGAGCCTTCTGAGGGTATAGGTTCATCTCTTATAGCACATGCAGATTTAGTGAGTAAGCTTTGGCATGAGCGTTTGGTCCATGTCAATTACAGATATCTTCAGCAAATGAGTACAAAGGCACTTGTTCTTGGTCTTCCACAGATTTCTTGCATAGATGGTGTTTGTCATGGTTGTGTGCTTGGCAAGCATCACAGGGATCCCTTTCTGAAGGGAAGAGCCACTCGTGCTTTGGCACCCTTGGAGTTGATTCATAGTGACCTCATGTCATTTCCCACTACTTTTTCTGGGGCCAAGTATGTACTCACATTCATTGATGACTTCTCCAGATGCACATGGGTGTACTTTCTTAAGTACAAGTCTGATGTCTTTGATTCCTTTTGAATCTTCAAGACATTTGTAGAGAAGCAGTCTTGCCTTTCTATTCTATGGATATGCACAGATAATCAGGAGGAGTATGTGAATCAGGCTTTCAGAGATTTTTGCACTGAGCATGGTTTGCAGCATCAGCTTATTGTTCCCTACACCCCTCAGCAGAATGGTGTCACTGAGAGAAAGAACGGGACTTTACAGGAGATGGTGAATTGTATGATTCAGTCTAGGTTCATGGATTCACCCTTTTGGGCTGAGGCAGTTAATTGTGCCAATTATATTTAGAATTGGATGCCTCACAAGGTGATTCGACATATGACACCTGAGGAGGCTTGGTCTCATGACAAGCCTGATGTTTCATCATTTCGAGTATTTGGTAGTGAGGCATGGGCATTTATTCCTAATGCTCAGAGGAGAGCCATGGAGCGAAAGAGTCGAACCCTCATTTTTTTTGGCTACTGTGAGGAAGTTAAGGCATATAGGTTGTTTGATCCTGATTCTAGAGAGGTCCTGTTTTGACGAGATGTCCAGTTTGATGAGCGCCTTCCCACAGTAGATACCCTGTCTCCAATGTCTACTTCACTACCTACTCCTCCCACTGCAGCTCTTCAGGATTATGTTGAGGATGATTCTGATGAGGATGTTGATGATCCCCATCTCCACCTCCACTTGATCCACCTCAGATGCCCAAATGGGCTCACTTTACTATTGAGGCAGCAGGATCTATGGCAGGTGATCCTTCAAACACTCATCGCACCTATTCTCATACTGCGGGTTCTAGTCTTTTGATTCGTGCTCTTTCAGAGGATCCTCAGAAGTTTTCAGAGGCGATAGGTCACCCTGAGTGGGATAGTGCTATGGAGGAGGAGTATTCTTCTTTGATGAGGAATAGTACTTAGGATCTATGTCCTCTTCCTAAGGGAAAAAAGATGGTTCGATGCAGATGGTTGTATCACACCAAGTATGTTGTTGATGGTTCTATTGATAAGTACAAAGCACGTCTTGTTGCGAAGGGTTTCTCGAAGGTTGAGGGTATTGATTACTCTGAGACATTTTCCCCTATCGCCAAGATGAATTCTATTCGCTTTGTACTATCACTTGCAGCTTCTAGGGTCTGGTCCATTTATTAGATGGATGTGAAGAGTGTGTTCTTGCATGGTGACCTACAGGAGGAGATCTATATGGAGCAGCCTCAAGGATTTGTGCAGGATGCTTCTTTGGTTTGCAGACTTCGACGTTCATTATATGGTCTCAAACAGGCCCCTTGGGCTTGGTATGAGAAGATGGACTCTTTTTGCTCTCCACTGGTTTCACACATTATCATTCTAATCTCATAGTCTATATTCAGCATCTTGAGGGTGATATCCTGATTCTTGTGCTATATGTTGATGATCTCTTCATCAAAATTAGCTCATCCTCTATGATTCAGCATGCTCAGTGAGCTTTGATGGAGCAGTTTGAGATGATAAATCTTGATCTTCTGCACTATTTTCTTGGTCTTCAGGTGATTCAATCTTTTGATGGGATCTCCATTCACCAGCAGAAGTATGCTCTTGATATGCTTTAGCGCATTGGCATGCTTGATTGCAAGCCTACCCCCACACCTTTTCAGTCAGGGGTTGTTTTGACTACTACTTGCCCCACTCTTTCAGTAGATTCTACACTTTACAAGCAGTTGGTTGGCAGTTTGTTATACCTGACACACACTCGTCTTGATCTTTCCTTTGCAGTTGGACTTGTCTCTCGATTCTCCCATGATCCTCATGAGAGTCATTGGCAAGCTTCCAAACATATTTTGAGGTGCATTCAAGGCACCATTTCTTATGGCATTCACTAAACATTAGGGGATCCTCACATTGTTGGCTACACTGACTCAGATTGGGCTGGTGATGTCAATGATCGAAAGTCTACTTCTAGCTTTGTTTTTTGTCTTGGCTCTAGTCCTATCACATGGTCTTTCAAGAAGTAGACTGCTCATGCATTATCATCTACAGAGGCTAAGTACCGCGCTACTGTGCTCGCTAGTCAGGAGATTTTATGGCTTCGACTATTGATGACTTAGTTTGGTTTTCCTCCTAATAGTCCCACTATTCTTTGGTGTGACAATCAGAGTGCTATACACATTTCTCACAACCCAGTGGAGCATCAGCGTATGAAGCACATTGAGCTTCATATGCATTTCATCAGACAGTTGATTTAGGATGGTTCTCTCATCTTGGAGTATCTTCCCACTGCCAAGCAGTTTGTAGACATCTTCACGAAGCCTTTTGCATCACTGCGCTATCTTTAGTTGCGCTCTATGCTTGGGGTGAAGGAAGTTGTCCTTGGGGGGTCTTTATGAGGCCTTCCTTCCTTCATGTTTCTTTCAGCATGTTCTTCTATATCTTTTTGGAGAGGAGTTTTTTCCCACTGGGTTTTCTCCTTTTCTCCATTTCATAGAGATTTCCTTGTACTTGGGTACCTGATCTGGCCTTGTTGGTGGGACCCATTGTTTTTTTCTTTCAGTAGCTTCTTCTAGGTTTTAGCTTCTCCCTAAGTCTAGCTTAAAGGGGGTGTTAGAGTAAATGGTTAGTTACTTGATTAATTAAACAATATTTGTTTAATTAATTAAAGTTCCATTTTATCTCTTTTACACTTAAGCTAACTTTAGGTGCATAATAATTAATTATTTTATTAATTATTAATGTGCAAGCCTAGGGTTTTCCTTTATAGGTTTTTTTTGACCTATATGTGGTTGAATACTTTTCTTTTGAAAATCAATTCTTTTTCACATTGGTAAATATAAAGCTCCACATCTTTGAGCATTTTTCTATGTTGCTTCTCTTTGCTTCTCCCTGTAACATGTATTCTTAGCTTGCAGAGATCACTGGGCTCCTACACCTTCAACTACAGGATTGCCCTTAAATTTTTATCTAATTACTACCCTCAAGGCAATGGCCTTGTTGAGTCTACAAACAAGAACTTGATCATGGTAATCAAGAAGTTGCTAGATAGGAATCCCAAGGACTGGCACACCCAACTCCATTTCACCCTTTGGGCAGACCACACCCACCACAAGGTTGTCCTTGGTGATTCCCCGTTCCATCTTGTTTACGGCCTAGAGCCCATATTTCCTATCCACCTAAAGATTCTCACTCTCTAATTTATCAACAATTTTTACGAAGGAGGGGATCGTAGAGAAGCTCGGTTAGCTAAGCTCTTGCATTTAGAAGAAGTTTGAGACCGTGCAATAGAATTTTTTTCCAAACATCAGGGTGTGGTTAAGAGATGGTTCGACCGCCGAGCCAAGATCAAGGCCTTTAGAATTTTCGATTTAGTCTTGTATTGGGACAAGGCCCATGAAAGGAAAGGGTGACACAAAAAATTCGACAAGCTTTGGCTTGGCCCCTTCCAAATAGTTGAAATTTTGGGAGACAATGCTTTCCACCTGAAGACTTTAACTAGTGAAGATGTCCCATTGCCAGTCAATGGGCAGCATCTGAAGCATTACTTTCAAGCTTGAGCTCTCATAGGATTTTTTTTGTAAATACCTGTATATAGGTTAGAATAGGTTGTCTTTTTCTTTGCTTGTGTTTCGTTGCATTGTTGTTTCCTTTTTGCTCGTTCCTGGTTGTTTCATTTTGAAAGACGTTCTCCATCTCTTTATGGTGGTCGTGCTAATTCAAAGAATGGCCCGCTTTGTTGTTCGTCCTTAGTATTCTCCAGATAAACATTCATTCCTGACTATTGGTCCCTAAAATCCATTTAGGAATGATCTCCTTGTCTAAACTCTATTTTAGAACCTGACCCTTGGTTGGCTATCTTTACACATATCTCAGATCTCACACAAAAACATGTTAACTATTCCTAAGGACTGTATAGTGGCTACTATGATACTCTAGTAAGTGAAAAATGCAAAGTCCTCTCCAGTGACCACTGCGATTCCCAAACCCTTTGTAGGCTTCAGTGCTTACACGGTCAAGCAAAAGATAAGAAATGAAGACAAGTTGGAAGAAATATCAAAAGAAAGAAAATTCTAAAATTAACCAATTGTATGGGTGTGTGGATAACTCTATCGAGGCTATGGATGCCCGGCTGGCAGTAGAGCAACATCCCTGGGGTCACAGTGACAACTCCTTCAGGGCTATGGACGCCTGACTGGCAAAGGGGCAATGTCCAAGTTACTTTTGGTGTTGGACGATCCATGTATGTTGCTCGGTTTGACAAGCAGCCACTAGGCGCAGCCCCAGGGAAAGGAATGAATCCATGCCACACACACTTCTGAGATGTCTCATATACTAACCCAACTAAGGTTCTTGTTCTCCCAAATCACTCTCAAAGGTCTACTCCTGGTCTGTGAAACCATAGATTCTAGGTTTTGAATGAACGCTTATCCCTAGAATGCTCGGGAGTGTTTTCGAGCAAAGTCGCCATTTGTTGTGCCCCCAGCACACATGCCCTATTCAGAACGGGGACCCTCTTTTCTTTCACCTTGTCAGGTCATTTTTTTCGCCACCTCATTTTGCATGCCATGTTTTGGCATCCCTAATGGTTAGCGTACCCCTGAAACCCATCTTAAAGTGATCATGTTTCGCCCACTCATCTTTGGTTAAGCCCTGAGGCTTTTTGGGCTTTCCTTGGTAGTTTCCTTCTGCCAGCGGCTCCAAGCCCTCCCGGGCCCAGCCCACCAGGTTTCCACCTTTGGGCTTCCTCTTGGGGTTCACCATTTACAAACGGCGGAAGGCGTTCACCTTCCCGAACCTCGAGACCTGGTTCGTCCGTCGTCGTCAGGATTTCTTTTGCGCAAAGTTCTGGGTTGCTTATGTGTCCTCCGAGTCCAGACGGTCAGGCCGCCATTCCTGAAATTCTCTTCGACCGTTGTTGTTTACGATAGTGAAACCTCACCGGCACTTCACCCTTCGGGGTCCAAACCTCTCCTCCTCGTTGATCTTAAAAGGCATTTTTTGAGCTGCCGCTACCTCGCGCCTTTCCAGCCCTTGGACCTGGGACCTCCCACCGCCATCTGTGATTTAAAACTCACCAGCCAATCTGTTGGTCGTACCTACACTAAATGAAGCCATTAATGGCAGGGGGTATAAATATCAGGGCCCAACCTATGATTTTCACTTGTCAGGATTGCAGAGGAAGTCAGAGAGCTTGCCTAAAGAGTTCGTTGCCTTTGTCAATCGCCACCCTCGTGCCTATCGCCTACATTTTTTGATCCTTGGTGGATTTAGCAGCTTCCCTCATCAGACTTCCAAGGTAGGTTCGCCGCTTCCCCTCCTAAGAGGTTTTTCATAATTTTAAATGCCTAAAATTGAATAACATGCATTAAAAATACATTGGATAGATAGATAAAAGCAACACCTAAAAAACCCATGTCCTGGAATCCTCAGAAAACCTCCAAAACACCCTCAAATCTGCATCCAGAACTTAGCCTCATTGCGGTTGTTCTTCACCCAGGGGTGTTCGCATCTTTCGGGCCCGGCTCCTCGGACTTCCTTCGTCCAATTTCCATCAGAATCACAAACTGTGAACTTTGGAAATCAGCCTCTGTTTTGCATTCCTAGGCCCAGAACCCCAGACTTCTGTGTCCGGAGTTCCGTCAAGCATTCTCCATTCACAAAATGGCAAAGTGACCCCATCTTCCTGACCCTCGGAACTCACGTTGCACCTCGCTATCCAGTGTTTTTCGTACAAGGTTAACCCTCCGTTGTGACCCCAGGTCCCGGTTCGCGGACTTCAGTCCGCAAACTTCCGTTGTGGCTTCGCCTGATCAAAACAACCATCAAGCGATGACCTTCTGCCTCCCGGGCCCTGAGCCCTTGTTCGCCGTGAAACACCAAATATTGAACTATAAACGTCCTTTCCCCCATCGGGACCCGAACTCCAAAATTTTATCCTATGCCCACTGCCCTAAATGGGGAAGAACACGCCTGCCTTTCTGACCTCTAGGCTCCTCCCTCCTATTCGTCGAGAAAAAATCCGAATGGAAAAATCAAAGTCCAAGCTTGATGTCGGGCCCACTCCATCCGGGTTTCCGTTTCCGGATTTCCGTTTTGGAGCAGCAAAACCTCAGCGTCTTTCTAGCCCTCATGTCCCAAACCTCTCACCGTCCTTTGGGCTTTCAAGTCCCGGACTCCGGAGTTCAGTCCCCAGAACTCCGTCCCTTGCCAGCTGTTTCAAACAGCGAACCTCTGACGGCTTTCCGAGCCTGAACCTCCGGATGCTCCCAAAATGATCCAAACGACCTCAAATTTGAAATCTGATCTCGACCTAGGTGCTTAAATTTGGCCCTTTTCAATATGAGCCCCTCAAACCACCAAGATTTGAAGTTAGGAAATCACCCGGATCACACCACCCTATTTGCCCATTTCGAAATAGCATTTCTACCAAGGAAATTCGGCCCTCTAGGCCTAAATTGTCCAAAGTTCCTCTAGTCAATGGCTAATGATATTTTGAAGTAAACATTTGATTTCATGAATCATACTTTGTCTAAATTGGGTTTTGACTACACTCATGCCTCTGTAATCGATCATACTCATTATGTCCATGATTGCAGGATATATGGAATCGAGTGCAGGACCCTCGGGAGGAACTGTAGAGAAGGACAAAGGAAAGAAATCAGATAAAACTCCTCGTGGAAAGGAGGATAAAGACCAAATGAAGTTCCAGTTCCAAGGTGAACCTCTACGATCAAAAGTCACCACACACTAGAAGGAAATCTCAGACACCAATATCGGCTAGGTCGATATTGATGAATTCAAGAAAAGGGTCAGAATTCACCCAAGGACCGATAATGCCAGATTAATCAGGTAGAGAGGAATTGCAAAAGTTGTAGGTTTCCCCCCATCTCTTATTGCCCCTGAGCTCGTCATGGTCTGTTGGAAGGCCTACCAACCTGAAACAAGGACCATCATTGATAGAGATGGGAATATTATCGCTGACATGTCAGCCGAGGGAATCACAAAGACCTTTCACTTTCCTACCTTCAAGGAAATGGAAGTGCCCACAATGGAAGAGGGAAAGGCGACTTGGAATGAAGACCCGATGGGTTGCAGAAGGTTGAAAAACCAGTTCTAGCTCAAAGAGAAAAGAGGCAGTGCGGCAAAGGTCCCTTACGAACTCTTTCGCAGTGATTTCCATGAGGACTATCATGACTTAGTGACCATCCTGAGTCAGGTAATGGGCCTTCCTTCTACTGCATTCTTTCAAGAATGGATGGTGTACTTCATTGAGCAAATCATCTGTGGCAACGAAGATGTCACCACGAAGGCCTCATTCTACTGGGAAGGTATTATTAGCAAATGCTTCCATGAGCAGTTTATGAATATAAAAAAGATCTCCAAATTCTACATGACCTCCTATCTGGTCTATTCACTGGCAGAGCAGAGGCAGTATAATGGACTATTTGTGGCGCCCGAGGAGGATCCGGGCCGAAAGCTGAAGGCCTATGACCAATATCCCCAACTCCAATTCAGGAACTTCAAGAAGGAATACTACAGGGTGAACGATGCCTTTATGCGTCACATCATCCAGTTACTTGGAGGAGATTTTGAGAGGAGTCTCTCATAGCACGCAGGCGTTCCTAAATAAGTACGCTTTCCTATACTTGCAATTCTCCAAGTTGACCTACATTCACACCGAAGGTTTCACTGAGAGACCGAACAAGCTGCCCTGGTACCCCAATGACCGGATAATACTATTGGAACTCTCTTGGCAGCTACAGCATGTCCACACCCTCTTCAGCAACAAGCATTTGGCAAGGATCTCTTATCCCTTTACCTTCGGGTAGGGCATGTATAAACTACAAACCTCCCAGTGTGTTGGGAATTTAGTAAAGGAACTGGCAGAGTACCACTTCCAACTACACACTGCTCACTCACGAATGGACCCGTATGGGCACATGAGAAAAGCACTGGGATCAGGATATGCCCATTTACATAATGTCGAGGATTTCTAGGCAAATTTCTAGGATGAAAAAGAGGTGCGTGCCAGGTACTACATGAGGATGACTGCATACTTCGTAAGAAGGGTACAACTGTTCCCCATACCAGATCAATTAGAAGAAGATGAAAGCACTATCATAGATCCCTGGTATAATGTAGTCGCCAACTTACCACTGCTCGTAATCGACTAGGATGAGCAGGAGGTCGATGACCTTCACATCGTGACTAAACCCATCGTGGCATGAATCGAAGAATGGGTTAAAAGACAAGTGAGCTAGCTAAAGCAACAGGGAGTGGTCCTAACATACAAAGGGCTGAAGAGTGAACCTAGTGCCACCGAGGATGTCACCACCACAACTTCAACGGGTGGAACATCCAAGTCTCCTTCTATCACCAAATCAAAGAAGAGGAAGGGAACATAATAGAGCAATCTCTAGATCCCAAGGTTTACACAAGGAAGGATTCAGGAGGCTCACCTTCCAAGAAGCTCAAGCGAACAGGGGGCACCATGGAGCCACTTGGAATCCAAGAAGGTGACAAAGAAAGGACAGATCCATCAAAACCTCTTCCAACTCTCTTGGTCTCAACTACCCCATCATCTGTCTCCCTGACCATGGTTGCCACATCCCCACTAGCGGTGGACATCTCAGTCCACCTTGCCCCTTCACCTCCAGTTGGGCTCATAATAGTGATTGACTCCTCCTCTGCCGTGACTACCCCTCCTTCCTCCGCTGCCATGTCATCTACATCACTCCCATTAGCCACAATAGTAACACCAATGCCCACTCCCACATTGCTTGAGGCTTTCTCAAAACACATGCAAAGCATCCCTTCCGAGCTCTCCCAAATCTTTATGGACCCCACCCTTCAGGCTGCCTTAGCGCAAGTCCTCACTTCTGCCACACCCTCACAACCTCCCATGGGACCACCAGCCATGGAGGCCACAATTTTGATATCCGAAGAATTGGAGAGGTAGGAGCAAGAGGCCTCAAAGTCAGTTGAGGAGGAGGTTGATGAATATTATGAGCACCCTAAGTATGAGCATCGGCATATTGACCGGGTGGCCTACGAGGAGGAAGGAACAGGCTCTTCTGAGAGCGGGGATGAGGAGGAGGATGTCGGCGGTAAGGTCATCATACAAACCTTTGATGACGATCTTGAAGAGCAAATGGCTCGACAACTGAAACACGATGAAGAAGAGGTAGAAAGGTCACCTCTCAGAGAAGGAGAGGAGGGTGACAAGACAGCAAAAATTGTAGAAACCCCTGCAAAGGAAAAACAACTGGAGATTGTGCTGCCTCCCACAGAAGAAAAGGACAAAGAAGAGGACCAGCCTGAGGAGTACATGCACAAGGGCGAACAGATTGAAGACATTAAGGAAAAGGAAACTAAGGAAGAAGGAAATCCCCAAGGACAATTGATTACTAAACCTCCTGCCAAATGCCTCACATTCATCTTAGATTCTGATGAGGAAGAGGGAGACAACACCAAGATGAAAGGTGCACAAACGGAAGGCCTGATAGGGAAGGGTGAAGGCAATCAAGAGCCATCAAAAGAAGAATCTGCCATGCCCGAGTGGTTGGGAAAATAGCTTGAGAAGAAGATTCTCGCTCCCAAGGATCCAGGAGCAAGGCTAGAGGCTATCCTAGCCCAAGCACAAAGCTCAACCAGAAAGGAGAAAAAGCATAAAGTGAGATCCAAAATAACAATGGATGCTTTCGGGTCCTGAACTGCATAGATAGCAATGCCGGTGGTAGGCCAGGCTGGTATAAGCTACAACATTTCCACCATCAACTTGGGGACCACTACCAGAGAACTGAAGGTAGGACACCTTGAGGAGTCAGTGGCTACAGTAGTGCACCTGATAAAACAGGACAAGGTCTCGAAGGATGAACTTAAAGCACTGGTGGCCGCCTTGAAGGATTACATCCAACAATGGTCTTCAGTGGATGACATGCCTACCACATCCACGGCTCCACCCCAACTACTGTCCAAAGAGCAAATTGACAAGTTGGAGAAAAGAAAGAACTTGGAAAAGATGACAAAGAGCTGGTTCTGACAGGTCATGTACATCGGGAACATGGGTATTAGTCAGGCTGTTCAAACAACCAACAAGTTCTTGGATCTACAACAATCTTTGGAGAGCATGAAGAAGCTCTGCACCGACTTCCCTGCAACATATGACTCCACCTATCCAAAGATTGAGGCCATCCTCCAATTACCAAAGGCCATATGGGAAAATGAGCTCGCGTTCAAAAGCGATGATCACTGGCTGATGGACGTGTGGAGGCGGGATTTTGATAACAGAAAGGAAAGGTTGGAACATATAATGAGTAAGGTGGATTCGGACATCGAATGGGTCAAGAAAATTATGGCAGAATGCGCCCAATATCTCAAGTTGATGATAGAGTATGATATGCCCGCAGTGCAGATGGATCTAGAGAAGATAAAGCCTTACTTTCAGAATAAGATAGAGGATGGGATGTCTAGTGAAATAATGATGGAATTCATGAGTTTTTCCGCCCGTGCCTTCGACCAATCGGAGCTATTTAGGGATCAGGGCGTAAAGTATGATGAAGACTGGAGAAAGCTTGAAGATAATGCAAAAGAATGGAGTTACCAGATGTTGTGGTATGAGATCATTGAGGTAGACAAGCTCCAACTAGTTATTCTAAAATTCATGGAATATGCAGCTTCAATGAAGCAGGATGACAGCCCTATTATCAATGAGGAGCTCCCAAAGGAATAGCTACAGCAAAAGACAAGATGCTACAGTACCGACACTAAGTGACAAAATAGGGAAAAGACAAAGTTGTTTTTTTAAATTGCTAAATATTGGGGGTAGGTGAAACCCTATTTTGTAATGAATCTTGGCCACACAATGAAAATAATCTTGGCCATTCATTTAACTTTTGGGGCACTATAAATAGGGGCCTTCTCTCATTTTCAAGGGGGAGTTGAGTTGTTGTAAAGACATGCTGCTGAAATTTATAATGAAAATATATTGACTTGGTGTATTTTCTGATTTCTTCACATGTTTCATGGTTCAATCTCCATTGTTAGATGCTTTAGTTAGATTCACATTGTTTTTTTAGTTAGTTGTATCCTTGCGTTGATAGATTTTAGTCATGTTGTTCCGTGATTACAAAAATTTCTGCTGTGTTGATGCCTTCCAACCCATACTTTTTGTTGTTTGCTGCTGGTAAATGGCCTTGCAAAGTTAGCCTGGGCTGAAATTTGAAGCTGCCCTTTGAATCTTTATCTTTATTCATGCATGTAAATGGTGGATAAATGGTAAAACATTTGCAGACCTTTGAAGATAGCACAGATTTTACGATACTGTAGATTTCTTGGTTAAGTGGAATCCTGTTTGAAGGGAGCTGTCCATAGCAGAAACTCCACGATCACTGTTCACAGTTAGTTGCAGATCTAGGAACCTTCCCTCTTCCCTGCTCTTTTCCTTTTTTTTTTAGAAATGGCTTGTGCTAAGGTTCATTGCACATTTTAAATCCAAACTTGAAGAAAACATCAAAGTTTTGGATTGTTGTTCGAACCTACAGCAAAATACACTTTATTTCCCATCTTAGAAACTTTGGATTTGAAGACCCACCTTGCATCCAGCTACATAAGTTCGCCCTATGATTACCAAGAAAATCACATCAAATATCAATTAAGCAATTCCATGCAAGTCATGACCTGACACCCGAGAGACCTTGGGGATATTTTCAGCAGCTTGCAATTGGAGATTTCCTTTCAAGAGAGGTAGTGCACCTACACACTATCTATGTTGAGAAGTGCATAAAAAACACATCAACATATACATTCATCTTTTCTATCTACAAAAAAAAATGATAGTCCCCTATATTCTATGTTAATCATTTAATCACCTCTTGTAAACCATCTTGTCTTCCACTCATCATTTGCTTGCCAAAATCTTTCTAACTAGGCTTAATTCCATTTTATTGGATATACCCATGTAAATTTTCACCATTCAATCTTACTAGAAGGTCACTAATTTGAGAAAAGTTCTAGACTAAGGACAATAAAGGACCCTCATCCCACTTTTCAATCCAAAAATTAAATATTTTCATTACCCACCCTCTAGAAAAGACCTCGTATTATCACATTTCTTATTTTCAGTATATTGTTCTAGATGATAAAGCCTTAAGGAAGAGTGGAGGAAGAAAAAAAATAACATTGATCCCTATTATCTAAGTACATACCTATAAAGATGTGATTCTAGTCTTGATTACTCTCAAGGAGGTTTCATTCAATAGTAGACATCAAAGTCTTATTAAATAGATGCAGTCTTCTTATACCAAGACCTCCCTTCCTTTCTGGTTTACAAACCATATCCTAATTCACTAGAGAAATTTTGGTTTTTTCTTATGTTCAATGTCCAAAAGAATTATTTCTATATCTACTATATCCTTTCAACCATAAACAAAGGAATCTTAAATAAGGAGAGATAGAAAAAAAGTATATTTTGTAGAGAGGTTTTCAATAACTAAAATTCTCCATCTTGTCTTAAAAAATTTCCTTTCCATCCAACCAACTTCTACATTTTTTCAACAATGCTATTCCAATAGTTATTTGATAGTTTCTTTGTAGACAATGGGATTCCTAGATAAGTAGGAGGAAGGGCAACTTATTGGCAAGCTAAAATTCTCACAATCTTATTTTGAATAGTAGACTTAGTGTTGAGGAAATACAACATACTCTTATTATAATTTAGATTTTTTCCTAAAACTTTAGAATAATCATCAAGAAGAGCCTTCCAATTTTTTTCTTCCACAATAGAGGTAGTGCCAAAAATAATAGTATCATCCAAAAATTGTTGATGGGAGGAAGGAGGTAAAGCAGAAATAGCTTTAACCCATTTTAAACTTCTAGAATAATCAAAATTTGGAAGTTTCTTCCAAGAACCTCAACCACAATTATAAAAAAACAAGGGGATCTAAAGGATCATCTTGTCTCAAACCTATACCATAAGAGAAAAAACCCCTAGGCATATCATTAACCAAAACAAAGAACTTTGGAGTAATAACACAAAATTTAATCAAATTTAAAATTCTCCCTTGGAAATAAAACTTCTAAAGAAAAACTAGGAGGAAGGGCCAAGACACTCTATAATAAGCTTTATAAATATCAAGCTTAAGCACGATGCACTAGTATAGAAACAACAATATATGATTGAAAAAACTACTAAAAATTGCTTATAAATGACTGAACATGGTCACATGACCATTAGTAGTTTATTGCTCGTCATTTATAATGCGACCAGATTGATGAGTAAACCATTTTTAGTCATTTATTGGTTGTTTTGATTGATCGATTTGGTAGTATATTTAGTCGTTAATTTAGTCATTGATTGTTGTAATTTGGTCACTTATTTAGTCATTTTTTATTCACTGATATATTTAGTCGTTGATTTAGTCATTGATTGCTATAATCTAGTCATTTATTTAGTCATTTTTATTCACTGATTTCTGTCCATTAGTAGTGTATTTAGTCATTAATTTTAATAATCATTTTGATCAATTTGGTAGTATATTTAGTTATTTTTATTTCACAGGTCATATATTTAGTCATATTTATTCACTGTTCAAACTAATTTTTGTCAATTGGTAGTATATTTAGTCAATTTAATTATTAATTGACGTCAATTAGTAGTATATTTAGTCATTTTAATTGACTGATATTTGAGGATTTAAACATAAAACACAAAAATACATACCAATCGTCAATTACACACAATAAGACAGCCATTGAGAAGGAAAAATCAATGAACTTTATTAATAAAAGAAGGGTGTTCTAGTTACAACTTAGAAATAGAGTATTACAAATTTTTTTAGTCACAAGATTGAAAATATGAGTTACAATATTGCATAGAAATGACTGCAAGTAAGAAACTTTTCCAAAAAACTTTTACAATGATGGAGATGCATGCTTGGATCCCTTTAATGCGAGCACATGCCCCTTTCATCTCTTAAAATGGGAAATCTTCCTAGAGCAAGTTGTAACGTGTAGAATCCAAGGAGTGTTGATCATGTCCCATATATGAATCTCTCTCCTTCAATGCAATCAATAATAACCCAGCTAGAATCTTTCCTTCTTTATATGCAACATGCCATATGATATGAGCAACAACGTTTTCCTTTTCTACCATGAATGAAGTTGTTCCTCAATACAACCAAGAAAATTACTATTAGTCTCAATTCAAAAAGAATAAAAGTGCATTGTCTATTGCAAGTTTACAAAAGTAAGTCCAAACACAGCAAAAAGGTAAATCAATTAAAAAAATATAGGAGACAAATCACATCCACAAACATGGGAGAGCTATGAAAAATTGGAGAAATTGACTTGGGAAATTAAGGTAACAGGGTATTTCCAGATTCAAGACTTTTACTTAATATTGTGGAATAGAAGAAAAAAGAATCATTTATCTGCCACCATAGTGAAAATTTAGCAATTGCATTTGGTTTGTTAAACATGGCCCTTGGTACAACTATTAGAGTTGTTAAGAACCTTTGAGTATATTCTAATTTTCACACTACATCTAAATTCATCTCCAAGATTGTTGCAAGAGAAATTATTCTAAGAGATGTGAACCATTTCCATCATTTTAAACAAGGACAATGTTCTTGTGGAGAATATTGGTGATGCTAAATGAAACAATCTAAAAAATAGGCTTGCACTATAATAATGTGCACTACATTAGATATCTAGTAATAACGAAGGGACATCCATCAAAGCATAACAACAGGTGTTTTTTTTGTCATATGTTGTAGTTACAAGTGCCCTACTAGACATACATGAAAATGTGGAAGCATAGCCAAGGCAAGCAAACTATTTCAAAAAATGCCTCAAAGAAATGTGATATCATGGAATGTCGTGATTGAAGGATATGTTCAAAATGGGTTTTTATGAAAAGTCCTTAGAAAATTTTAAGAAAATGCAACCAGTGGGTGTAAAACCCAACTCCTCAACCTTTGAAAGTGTCCTTCCTACCTATGTGTGAATTGGAGCTTTGGATGAGGATATGAACATCCATCAAAAGCATATTTGGAAGTGGTTTTTTATCAGATATTGTAGTTGCAAGTTGCACTTCGGATCACCAAAGCCTTCACAAAACCTTCTACACAATCCACTTCCAAATATGCTTATGCCTTAATGAGAAATAATCACTCATATAACTGGTTAGTTTGAAGAAAACTGGGAGATAACATGAGTGCTTAGTTAGCAATAACAATATTGAAAGCACCTTCCTTGAATGCGAGTGCAATTCAGGAAGTTGGTTCAGACACAAACTTGTCTCAGCAAACAATACTTAAGCTTCCTCAGAAATGTGGTGAGTGTGCCAAATTTTCCTCCAATAGAGTATCAAGGATGATGGGATATCATGGAGCCATGTATCATCCATTTGTTTTCTCCTTACTGGCTACTGCAACAATTTGTGTCTATTTATGTTTGATATTCAAGGGACCCCCAAAAGTTAGTTCAATTCCACCATTCATGTGGGAAAGCATTGGTTATGGTGCATATTAAAGCTAAGTTGCTTTGGTTGGGATGTTGGTTTTGCATTTTGTTTTGCAAGAAGTTGGATTCTATGGATATCAAGTTCAAAATTCTACTCTCAAATTGTACCTTGTGACATTGAACGTGCTACATCCCATTACACATTCAAGTAGAGTAAATGACAATTTATTCCATTAGCAAATGAGGGGATCCTTCTCATTAGTGGATAAGCTATTGTAAAGAGCCCACAAATACTGATACGAGCTCTTGAGGATTGACCTAGGAAGAATGAGACCAAGGTTTCCGACCTTTCAAGGTTATTGCTATGTGAATATTATCATAAATGTGGATTTTGAAATTGTGGCAAAAAAGATGTGTATATAATCATAAAGATGCCAATGTGTATTTTGAAGTAGCTTATGGTATTTTGCATAGGTGCAGACATTCTTTGTAAGGCTTAGTTGTGGGTGGGCACAAACATTTCATGACATACCTTCTTCCTAATTGTGGAAAACCATTAGAAAGACACATTTGGGTTGCAAAATATAGGGAACATATACTCTCAGTCATTGCTTCTCTGGGTGGTATGGAATTAGGTGGATACCATGGAATAGAGTATATTATACACTATCTTATGTACTGGGGAAACTTGTGTCAAGATCTAAGCAGATAAATGATTATTTTACTGTTAAAACATTATACCTTCTATTCTCAATGTATCTACTGCCATACCTCTCACTAACACTATTATTTTATTGACACCTTTATCCTACTACCTCTGCAAAAGAGCTCCATTTGAAGGCATCTTGACTACATATTATGCACAACAAAACTCTACAAGTGCAACAAGATGTTTGCAAGACAAAATATGAATTCACTAAAACATTACTGTCTAAGCAACATAGTATCTTGAAATAAAGGAGTATTGTAATAGTGACTGCGTAAACATTGTGTAGGAATTTTTAGCACTGAGAAATGAAGAAGATAACACATTGAATTAGGTGACTGAGATCACTGAAAGGAATATCATTGTTAGAGAGTTGCAAACTGTGAATTGTCCTCTATCTTATAGGACTGAGAAAGGAAGAACACTGTCAAACAATGATTCAATCATAACAAATAGTCCAAAAACAATGAAAGTTACTATCAAATGGTGACAAAAATCTATCCTCTAATTCATTTGCACATGGTGATTGAGAACACAGTGAGTAAGAAGTAAAAGAGCGCTGGATCATATCACTACAAATGGTCATGAGTTATGCAATGAACTTCACTGTTCTTTTGATCACAAATGAGATCAAGATAATAACTAACATACTGGTGTGCACAGAGAATGTTCATGGAGTGCAAACTTCCTTACAAAGAAATTACCACAGCAGAGTGTGAGGTGAATTGCACCTACTATTTTATGTTGATATGGATATGTTCTAACCTATAATTGATTGTTGTAGCATTACATATGGGCTTAATATTTGTTCATATACCATTGTTTCTAATTCAAAATTGTTATACCTTATTCTAGGAGAAAATCATAGGGGGATTCTATACATAAGACACCATGGTTTCAAATTCAAATTTTTTGGCTCTTTCACAATTGTTTGCTTCATTTATTTGATCTAAGACAACTTGTTGTATAGAAGATGCTCTCAAAATCACAATAAAATCCTTTATTCTAGAAAGACTGTTCAAAATCTTCCCATCATAACAATGAACAAAAGCATCACTCATTAACCTGAAATTTGCAAGAGTTTCATCAAATTCTACTTTTCCACTCTCTTTTCCATTCTAAATTTTATTCCCAATTTCATCCATTAAGAACTTCCCTAGCCTGTAGATCATGTTGTTATCCATAACTTTATTAGGTGTCAAGGATAGCTTCGAGTTTTTACCCAAGCAACAATTGACAAAATTCAGCCTTACCAGATACAATGTGTTGAAAAGCTCTTTGAAGTTTTTCTGGAAAAGAGTTCTTGAGAGTATAATGCGCAGTTTTGAATTGACCTTTTTGCATGAATTCTGTATCTTTGATAGGCTATTTCGAGCTTGATGACCTTCATCAAGAACAAGCAGACCTACTCTCTAAAAGTAGTTTTCCAATATGCTTAGCCTCTTCATGAAGGCTTGCATTTGTCTCACAAGAGCAGGACTCAGAAACTAGAAACCAATTTTAGAAATCTCAACAAGGACCCATTTGCCAATAGGCGAATGAGTCCTCAAACAGCTTCCAGAAACATCATTTTGTAACTGGTGCACAAGATTTTCCCTTTATCCGACCTACATCAAATAAACTGTTTTTGTTAGTATTATGTTTCATATGCAAAATCCACTTTTTACATTTCATGAATGAGTGCATTTGGTATTTTTAATCTTTCTCCCAAAACCCCTGTTCAATCATTTTTGTCAAAAAGTTGTCTTAGGACACTTTGCAACTATTTTTGGGGAAAGTTTTAAGTGTCCTCCATTCATCTGATTTGTGTGAAATAAATTGTGTATGCTAGCTCTATGTTTAATCTACTCAGATATGGTCTTACATTTCAATTTTGAGTTGATTTACTATTTATTTTCATCTCCCAAAAGTGTTGTTTAGTCCACAAACACATAAAGGAAATTGCAAGATTCCTCAAATAATTCACTCACCTAAGGGTTGAAAGTGGATTTTAGCTTGAGGGATCTCATTTCCTGAATGAACTAGAAGAATAGGTAGATTCATTCACCCCATTTTTCCCTTTCTATTTATAGTAATTTTAGTGAAACATTCCAAATTTAGCATAAAACCCTATGTGTTTTGAACCCCTGCCCTATTTTTCGTTGTTTCAATAACTAGAACTTAGCAAGACGTTATAAAAAATATGACTAATCATTGCTTCTAACAAAGTGACATTTTTTATTTTTCCCTTAGTGATTCTACATCATTGTGGAAATCTCACTTTTGTTTCCTGTTGCAATTGGAAATTTCACCATGCAGAAAAATATCCAATTTGTATTTTCTTTATCTTAACAAAACCTACATTTTGATGTCTCATACTAGCTATTACATTTTCCTACATTCAAGAGACTCCTTTTTTCCAAAACCATGTCATGAAGTAAAAAAATAGATTATTTATGATTCATTTGAGGACCCTTTGAAGATGAATCAAATTTATAACTTTCATTCATATTCTTATTTATTTGTTTCCTCTTTACTTAGTGCATATGTAATTTGTTTCTTATATGGACCATTTTTAACCATGCAAATATCCAAATCCCCATTCGTATAAGTTATAGGATGTTTTATTGTGATGCTTTTGGCCTTGTATATTGATCTTGTCTATAATATGTTTAACATATAAATTATTGTACTTTTGATCCTTGCAGATTCTTATGGTCTTATAAATTTTTTATTTTTTTTCATTTTCACTCCATTCTTTATCTTTATAAGACATACAAAACATCATTACACTCATATAGAGGTTGCTTAGGTGTTTCTTGTAAATGTATCCAAAGTGAAATGTCTTAATTTAGATAAAAACATGTAAGGATCTATAGCAATTGTAACTATTTTATTACTATGAACATATTTAATAAATCAATGTAACATATATGGTATTGCTTGATATTTCTATATCCATGGATGTCTAAGTGAAGTTTGAAAATTATTTGAATAATGAACAATACAACATAAAATTGGAACCTCCTTTAGACCCACCTCTAAGGGGAACATGGTGTAGCCCATAGTCTCAATCAAAATACCATTAGTTATTTTAAAAGAAGCTCTTTCCTATGCATATGTATTTTTAGTGAAAATGATGATTAAACAAAAACTCTTTTATCCATACATTATATGAGAAAGTTAGATCAATAAGTGTACCCCTTACATGATTGACCATTCATATAACCTCTAACATACAATGGTCCATACTTATTATTTTAAGAAATTTCATTATGTTAAAAATAATCAATCACATAGACAAAGAAGAAGAAGAAGAAGAAGAAACACCTTTAGACTTAAGCATACATAGAAAATGATCTTCACATTCATATAAACCAACATATTCATTACTATAAACTCATGATACTCAATCAAATCCAGAATATGAGCAGGAAGGAATTTATATAAATCTATAAATTTTAATTAAGAGAAGCAATTGAACAATTGTCTTTATCATTAACACCCTTAATGTGAATTATATTGTTATCAATCATCTATTTAATTTTATGTTTTGTAATAATATATCATTGAGGATCATGATCATTCACTCTATGATAATTACAAAATGTATTCACAACATATATTTTAAGCATACCCTTAAATATATATCCAATGGTCTAATACAATGAAGTGTGATGATATTTTTATTAAATAAACTTTAAACCACATTAATTAAAAACTCATCTTATAAACTTTCTTATATTTTGAAACTTGTAAAGAAAGAACATTTGAAATAATAACATGATGAACATTAGATTTTTTTCTCTTATTTATCACTACCCTTTTAAAAACTAAAGATGAGAAGATATAAAAAGAAAATGAGATAATCCATATTCAAATGCATTTATAAACTTTCTTATATTTTGAAACTCGGAAAGAAAGAATATTGGAAACACTAACAACATAATGACCATTAGATCTTTTCTCTTGTTTACCACTACCCTTCTAAAATCTAAAGATAGAAAAATATAAAAAGAAAGAGATAATTCATACTTAAGTACATTTAGGGGCAGGGGACCTAGCTCGATTGGCTAAAGCATCTGTTGCAGGCAAAAGGTCATGAGGTCTAGTCTCCCCCCAAACCCATGGTACCGGAGGGCGTGTCGTGCCAACGCCACCAATCACGTGAAAATACTCAACTACATTTATAAACTTTCTTATATTTTGAAACTTGAAAACAAAGAACATTTGAAACAATAATAACATAATGGCCACTACCCTTTTAAAAACTAAAGACAAAAATATATAAAAAGAAAGTGAGATAATCGCTGTGCTAACTTTATCTTAAGACCTAGTTATAATTTTAAGAGACGTTTCCTCTTAAAAACATGTTGAATGCCTTACAGACTGATAATGGATATGTTCCAAATACAAGTGCAATTCTTTATTAATGGCAAAAAGTAACGCGAGTGAATTGAGGAAATGGGAGCATGTGAGATTCTTCCATGTTTTTCTGTTGGATGAGACAGGAATTGTTATTGAAAGAGTGGATAATGCTTTTCTATTTCAAGGGCTTGCCTTCTATCTTAAGCTTAGTTGGTATTCCTTTTCCTCTTTGACTACCCATTTTAATGGCTTGTTTAATGCTGCACAATCCCCGAGAAGCAATTAATATTCTCGTATATCTTCATTGAAGGATGGAAATATATTGAAAATGGAAGGTACTTGGAAGGTGAGTGGTGTAAAAAGAGACAGACAGTGTGTGTGTCAGTCAAAGGACTTCATTCACATGTATATACGCATCCACATGTTTAAGATGAATCTTTCTTCGTGTTTGAATGAATCTTTGCTTGTCTCTATCCACACTCATAGGAAGGTTGATTCCTTGTCGGTGGAGGAAAACTTAACTCTAGGTAGCAAATTTGACTATGGTGAAGTTTGTGTGATTATGTTTATTTTTTATTTAGATTTGTGTTTATTTTGAAAAAATATCTTGAGATTTTCTCACTTTCACTCACACATATATAGCACAATTTTAGTCTATTTCTAGGTGCACACATTCCCACACATTTAGTCCCACTATATCTTTGTATGCACGTGCTTTGACATACTCACCGAATTCTTGCATTTATTTATGTATCTATATACCTACTCAAGTATATAGGTACTATACACCTAGATTTGACTATTTGCTCACCTTGCATCATTTTTAAGGTCATGGGATTGACCTTTCAATGATTAACTTGATCCTTGTCTTTCTAAAATTCAATTCAAAATTTAGCTAGTTAGTCCCCTTTATTTTGATGCTCCTATTATGTGCATGATTTGCAAATTTGATGTTATACGTTGGTATTTAAAAGCACTCATTAGCATTCATTTAACACATTTATAATCCACCTATCCTTTCTCATCCAGAAGCATTAAAGGATTGATTAATATTGAAATATCTGGTGAAAAGGACTAACAAATTCACATGCATCATTCTAGGGTGTTTATTTGATGTCTCTGATTTGTACATTCACTTCCATTGGTGCACCTAAACAAGCATGTCCATTAGCAACACAACAATGGCCCCACTAAGATATTTTTAAGTAATACTACTCATCAACATCAAGCAAAAGTAGAGAAAATGAAGGTCAACCAAGCGAGCAATAAAGTGGAAGCATACATCACATAAAGTCAAATCCAAACATAAAGGATAAATTTATGGTTGTGGACCTAATCCAAGCCCACAAACTTGACCTAGGAGAGAATGCATGAGAGGCACCAAACCTGAGGAGTTACCAAGAAAAAGAAGCTTTATTTCTTGAATAGATATTAATTTGATTCTAGAATTTTCATCAAAGGCACACATTCTTTGGGCAATGAGCTAAGTATAATTGTACATTTATGCTTGATTTCTAACTACATTAGTCTATAGTTGTCACCTATTAGATCTAGGTTAGTCTATGTTTATTTCTATGCATGTTATTAGTCTAGTTGACATTACAACTACTTTATTTTCCTTTATATTTTGGTAAATTCGTCTAATATTACATGACCTACCTTCCCTCAAGGTTTTTTTCCTATTCATTAGGGTTTCCATATCTATGCTTTTCAAAATTAGGTATAATCTTCCTTTTTGCTTTTGTGCTCTATTGGCTTTTCACATTGTCACATCTATTTTCTATTGGGGTTATTTAGCTTTATTGGGACATCTCTTTTATCCATCTTACTCACTCTTGGCCACCTCACTAGGGTTTCATTTTAATAGATGATATATACCACTGATATGTCTAATTTTTAACTCTAAAAGTGATTTACATTATTTTATCATGGATACCTTCTCACCCTTACCAAGATCACTTCTTATATAAAAACTCTTTATAATGATACATATTTTTTGGGGCTATGATCATGACTTAGCTACCACTTCATCCCTATATATACAGGATACAAGTAAGGGTCTTGGCTTATGTGATGCTTTACCTAGTGAGTATGATAACATTTGTCTTACATTTATGGATTCTCCTCCATGTGCATCTCTTGATTCCTTATTCTTTGATGAGCCTAGTGTTATGCACTTGATAGATACACATGTTTCATCTTCATTCACATATGACATTGACATACTAACTTACATGCCTAGTGAAACAACTATTGATTTGGGATTTACTTATCTATAATTATTACCCTATGTAATGTCCCATAAAAAATATTAAGAAAATATTATTTAACCCTTATGCAAATGTTTAATATTTTGGGCTTAAATATTTTAACCATATGTTTCCAAACTGTAATAACTCGAGCCAAAATATTAGGGAAAAATATTTAATCACACCTTTTATCTTATATTTTTAATATTTAAATACCTAACCAAATCTAGTAAAACCCACATTTTATCCATGCTTACATAGTAGTAATAATGTTTCCTTCTTAGCCAATGAAATAATAGGAAATAGATGAAATCTTGAGCCTCTAATCCTAAGGACTACTTAACAAATCTATTTTCAGGTTCAAAGGTTTTAACAAGATTTAGAAAAAACCATTATTTCTATTCATGATCTATACAAAACATTAATTACCTAGACCATAGAATGACCCACAAGGAGAAGACAGAGTACATAATATTCCTTATATTAATTGAACATAAAATATATTACAATCTACTACTACAATAATGACCCTTACTTGAAATATAATGCACAAACTCTAAATAAAATGGGTCATGAATACAATACAATACTTTGTGATCAAAATAGAAACAACATGGAAAGTACCCTCAAAAGAATCTACAACTACAATAGGTACAATAACATAAGATTTCATGCTTGATCCTTCAACAAATGGCGAATCATATGAAGTTGATGTATCTACAATCTATGATCATGGAGCTCATCCAAAACCTTTGGTGAAATTGTTTGACCAAGTAAAAGAGGTTTCATTCTCTACCTCATGAAACCAAAGGGTTTATGTCCTTCGGCTTCCCAAAATCCAAGGATTTTTGTCCTTGGATTTGAATATTTGAACAATGATGCTCTAAATAATGTTAGCTAGGATTTTAGTTTGGAGAATAATGTATCATTTTTATAATAATAAAAAACCTTAAAATATATCTCCTTTGGCATATTTGAATGACTTGAGAAAGAGATCCATTTCTATTAGCCCCTAACATCATTAACACTAATGGAATCCAAAAATCTTGGCATTCTAATACTATGGATTGTGGAAACAAAATGTTGATAACTAATGGAATCCTTTGATTTGTGTGTGTAGGGTAGAGAAAAGCCTATGAAAACCTCTAAATTGGTGACCAAAACTTAATTACCACACTAATGAAACATGGTTGTTATCATCCTCAAAGTTGTAAGTGTATGCAAATCCATGTAGTTAAATTTAAATAGTTTTTCTGGGTAGGATCTAATCCCTGGTGGATAAGTTGCATGGTCAAAATATCCATTAATAGTGCTCCTAATCATTTAAGGAGTAGGTAAGGAGAACAATATAAGAAGGTAGGAGTGTTGAAGTACAAGGTTTTTGGGTATTGCTTAACTCTTACCACTCATTGGGGATTGAGGATGAGGCATATTAGTACAATGAATTATGACTCTAATATAAGGCAAGATAAAGGAATAGGGGTCGAGGGAAAGGAATGTTGGGACGGATAAGTTTGTTACTTTGATAGGAATTGAGGAGAAACAAGTCAAGTGGAAAGGCATGTGGGTATGGTAAAGTTTGAAAGTCTAGTGGGAACCTAGGAGAACTAAAAATTTGATGGAAATACATGTTGGGATGATGAAATGTGAAATTCTAACAATTTATAAACACTTAGAGATATGACTCTAGAACCACCCCACACTTTGAATTTTTGAGAACTTTGCTACTTCTGACACTTTGTAAAGCATTTGGGGAATGATGTGAAACCATATTGTAGCATCATAAATTGTCACCCTTGATAATTTCACACTAGGTTTAGCTCTCCCCTATGTGATTGGACCTAATTGTGCTCTTAAATTGCCCGTTTTATTTGTTTTTGAGAAATTTGAATTAAATTGGGAAATCATTTAATATTTGTTTAACGACACTTAAAGACCCAAAATAGGTTTGGACTAGGGTGCTAGCACCCCTTCCCAACCTATTTTGGCCCCAATTTAAATATATTATTATTAGCATTTTAACATTTATAAATTTAAATTCATTTGTCGTCTTTTAATGATTAATTTTGCGAGAAAATAAAAAATTACATACAAATACAAGTATTTTTCGCCATTTGAATTTCTAATGCAAAAATTTGAGCAATTGAGCATCCTAAAAAAGTAGTCAAGAGAAAAATTAGTAGAGTTTACAATGATTATTATGAGTCAAGATTCATATTTGCAATGTATTAAGTTTTCATGTGAGTTTGTTCATGTTTTATATTCATTTTTTTGTGAGTACTAACACTTGCAAGACTTTCAATCAAGCAACGAATTCTCTTTGGATGAGATGAGTACAATGAATTTATTCTATCAAGGAAAGCATATATGAGTGGTAAGTTGCAACACTTGTCAATTTATCATTATTTTATCCACTTTCCTCTAATCGACTGAGGGTAAGCACTCTTTACATCATCATAGCCTTTGTGGAGGTGGAAACACCAAAACATGGTTTGACTTAAGCAAGCCCCTATATGACACAATCCTTTCTCTCATGTCTTGTGTGTAGATGGTAGACCTAAAGTGTATTTGGGAAAGGATTGAAGACCTAATTACAAGACACAATATTCAAGCCTCCTACCTCAAAAAATTAGGGAAAGTGGAATTAATCATTGAAAAACAAATTTTCAAAGCTAAATACAAAAAGCAAGAACCTACAAAATGTGACCATCTGAGATTTGGTTTCTGATTCCTGAGGTTTACATTTCCAAGTCTAGTGAGTCAACACCCCTATCTAGGTAGTTTGAGCCTAAATTTATATGCTAGGTTCCACTGTGTCTACACTTTATTGTTCTATAACTCTTTTTTGTGTTTCAGTTATGTGTTTTTATATAATCACATTAGTTTATTGTAGTTTCTTAGTTAACCTAGGTACACATTCACATTATCAAATCAAGTTAATAATTAATCAATCATCCCCCAAAAAAGAACCAAAACCCTAATTTTCCATTTTGGCTCTTTTACTCAGTTAGTAGCCAAGTGGATATTTGTGATCATTTTTGGTTCCTTTTTAATGTGATGTAGGAGAGAGTGTGGTTTAGGCTCTAGATCCCTTTTTTCCACATCACATTTTGGTGAACCCAACACTTGTTACAATTTAAAAACCTTTTGAAATCTTAAATTTGTCTTTTTAAAATTCAAGTGCAATCTTAGGTTGTTTGAATTTTGGTCATTTATGCATGCATATGGTAGTAAAAAGAATTGAAAAAGTAAAAATTAGCATAGTATTTTTATTTCAAAAGATAAAAAGTGTTAATTTTAAGCTTTTTAAAAATAAATTCAATCAATTATCGCATTTTAAATCCTGAAAAATTGTCATTTGAACATATTACATATTTCTTTAACATAAAATTTTATGCATGTGTGTATTTCACATAGAAAAATTAGGTTTTCATGCATTTCTAGAAATATTTTTGCTTCCAAACCTGAACCTTTGTAGCCTTAGATCCTCAAACACTGTAGTTGATTTACATAATTTTAAATTGTTCAAATCTTGCACCTCTAATATAGGGCGCCCATGCCCCTATCTAGTTAGTTTCACATCAAAAATTTTGTGTGAAACCTTGTTAGTGATCTTTGTTCAAATCTAGTTCTTGTTTCTACTAGTCGGTCTTGAAACTTCTTGATTATGCTATGTATGGCCAATTCGGCCCTAATTCATTGCAATAAGGTTGTAGAATCATAAATTTTCACCCTTGATAATTTCACACTACCTTGACACCCTATTTTGCATATAACCTTAATTATAATAATAATTTATTCATTTCAGGGCTAGATTGATAAAATACATGTAAATCCCTAACATATTGACAAGCTTGAGAAAAAGTCACCCATTCAAGAGTTTAGGGTGCCCTTGATGTTAATGGAGTCCTAATTCAAATTTGAATTTTGGTGTTAGTCTTTGGAGAATTAAAAAGATCCTAGTTCAGCCTATAATCAAAAATATCAATCAGGATGCATATATAAACAAGTTTTATTCTCATTTGAACAGAAGAAAAGAGATAGCTATGAAGAATGAGCTATTATGACCAAATTATGAAGATGTATTGAGTTATCTTCTACATGCTATCTACAAAAACCTATTGTGTTTTTTGAACTAACCTCTTGCAGGTCTATTAAAAAATCAAGGCATCCATCAATCAACATTGGTGGCAACTTATGGTGTGGCATCACCTCATCAAGGATTTCATACCAAAGGTAATCTTGTCAATTGTCATTTATCATTTTAGCCAATTATTGTTTTGGACTCTGCCCAAACTAGCATATTTCCTCTTGATCATCATCATTTGTTGTATGTGGAGGTAGAAATGCAAAAATAGGGTTTGACTTAGGCAAGCCCTTATACAACACAACCTTTCCCCCTATTTTCATGTGTGCAATTCATATCCTAAGGTTTCATCAACAAACAACTATAGAAAAAACAATGAAAAATTGTACCTTATAACCCAAAAGTTACATATCTAGAATCTTATATCTCAGTCAAGGGTGTATCATGCCTTTGACTAGAAAACTTTGCTTCAAATTTTGATGGCAGGTGCACATATATCTTCCTTTCTCAAAATTGGGTTTGTTTCGTCAGTTTTTGTTTTCTTTTGTGCGATAAATTACATTTTCAGATATAGGGTTTATGTCAAATATGCTTGTTAAAACACACATCAAATTTATCTCCTTTACAACTCAAGAGAACACAAACCCTAGGAGATTGGCTCTCCCTTGTGGTAGCAATTCAATCATCAACCCTAGTTGGTTTATATTTAAATGGATTCAAAGTGAAAGAAAATTAATCCTAGTTAATCTAGTTGGATCTAGGATCACTTTTCCTACTCTACATTTTGGTGAACCCGACATATCCTACACTTGTAATTTTCTAATTTTCATAGCATAAACTTTGAAAATTGATCAAAAACCTAAGTACTTTGAATGTCTTATTATTGAATTACATATGTTTCATTTTCAAAAAATTAAGCGTTTGATTTTTTTGCTCATTAAGAATTAAAAACCTTGGTGAAATCAATTGAGAATAAAATTATAAAATATTTGAATTTAATTTATTATTTCAAATATGATTTTCCCTTTTTAGGGCTTAGATTCAAGTTTTTTCATTTGAATTTGCAAATGTGATATGTTTTTGTTTGGGAAAATAAAACATTTAGAGCATTATATTCATTGTCAAAACATAAATTTAAATATATTTTTCCACATTTTCAGTAGCATATCGGTTTTATCAGAACCTCATACCTCATGGGGCACTTATTTGTGCAATTGATTTCATCCATCAACTTCTTTGAATGCTTAAAATCCCTCATTCATGCTTGCATGTGTCATTCAATTAAGGCATACTAATTTTTTGAACTTTATTAGTTCTTAGACACATGGGTTTTCATAGAAACAAACCTTCATATTGATACAAATGTGTACATGTTTTGACATTTCAAAAAACCTTGATTTTTAGTCTAGGGAACCAAACGCCCTTGACTAATCAGTTTGGCATCATTTTTTTTTGTGTGAAACCTTGTATGTGATCTCTGTTAAGATTCAATTCCTATTTCTAATAGTTTTTCTTGACAATTTAAAATTTTATTGTTCATTGCTAGTTTGGCCCTAATTCACCTAATTGAATGCATTACCCCTAAAAAAAGGAAAATACCAATATCTTTTATTTTCAAAAGTCTAGTTTTGATATAGTAAAATATGGCTTGTCCAAAAAATTGGGGTGTTGTCCCAAACCCCATTCCATGTTGTCAAAAGGGATATACACCGACCTTCAAATGACCAAGATTTTTCTTACCAATAAGGACATCTTGGTGCAAAAGAATGCAATCATTACTACATTTATTAACATCACTTTATGTAATATTTATTCTTCAAGTAATCATGATACTCATGTTTGTTCCTCTCCCAACATCTCTTCTACTTGTTAGGATATCTTGGCACACTTGAGGATGCAATCATTGATAATCATGTGTGTCCCTCTCCCAATATATCTCTTACTTTTTATATATCTTTGCACAAGAGGATACAAACATTGGTACTCATGTTTCTTCCTCTCCCAATATCTACCCTACTTGTGAGGATATCTTAGTGCAAGAGGATGCAATTATTGATACTTTACCTAATCATGAAACACAATTTTATCTCTCTCCCAATATCTCTCCTACTTGGGAGGATATCTTGGTGTAAGATGATGAAATCAATGATATTAAGGTGGTTTGGATAAATGAAGATTCAATATTGCCATTAAATCCCCCATTGATAGAAGATCATCAACAAGTAGTTAAATCTATTGAAATTGTAAACCTACAATTGATTATTGGACCTCCTCTCATAATTAGACCTCCTTCAAGTCAACCTAAACCTTCTCTCATTATAGGACCTCCTAAAAATTAATATAAACCTCTTGGCCATATCCTAAACTTTGTAAAACAACTAACTCAAAGTAATCATGTGCACCAAAAAGTTTTGCAACAACTAAGATATCATGTGGTTGCTCACACATATAACACTCAAAGAAACAAATAACCAAAACAAATTCAAACCTCCATTCCGTTTCCTCAACCATATTTCCCCCCTGCACCTCATCTTCCTCAGCATAGTGGGAAAGAATATGATCTTATTGAGCAACTTTATAATACTCCAACCAATATCTTTGTTTGAGATTTGATTCAAATGTCACCTACATACCATAGGATGCTCCAAGAGGCTTTATAGAATATTGATATCTCACCTTCTATCAAATTAAATGATGTAGTAGCCTTGTTTGATTACATGCAAGTAACAAAGTTGGATATTGCATTCCCTCAACATGAGCTACCTCCGCTTGAGGTCCAAAACCAACATGAGGCTCTAATGATATTTATGGTCATCAATAAAACTGGGTTAGATGTACTCTTATTGACAATGGATTAGTTCTTAATTTTTGTAGCATTCATCTTCTAGATAACCTTGGTGTAGATAATAATCTCATAAAACTTGATGATCTTTCTATTTGTGGCTTCAATAATGTTGGTAAGAAATCATTGGGGACAATAAAACTACCCATTAAGGTAGGATCCGTGATTTTTCTTACCCTTATCCATGCCATACCAAAATCTCTTCATATAATCTTCTCCTTGGTAGATTGTGGATTCATTCCATGAAGGGAGTCCCATCTACTCTTCACTGTGTGAGATGAAGTATGAATATAATAACAAGATACATATAGTTAAAGTGGATGCAAAACATTATAATTTACAAATTGATGCCAAACATAACACTTCCAACTCTCTTAATAATTTGATTCCATCTTCAAAGGTCTAACCATGTTACCTTCCAATGATAATTTGATACTATGAACTAACTCTTGGGTGATGATTGGGGGTCATTATATTTTACACCTTGTTTCATTGGGGAGTCTAAAATCTCACTATCAAAGCCCACAACTTTGAATGTTGTTTTGGTAGCATCAATACAATCTATTACAAATAATGATCAAAATAATGATTCATCTTCAAATACATGCCTTGGTGATGATTGGGGTTCATTATATGTTACAAACTTCTTTTTAGAAGAGTATAAAATCTCACAATCTCAACCTAAGGAGCCTTATGTTTCATTTGCTCAATCTTTTTCTAAATCAATAAATCCAAAAACATCATCCCATGATGGTGATGGGGGCTCTTTAGCTTTCATCCCTCATGTGTTGGTGATGTCTAATCCTCAGATTGTCAATAATTAAAAATGATTTTCATTCTTGTAAAATAATCGATTCTTCTCATGATCATTTAAAAAATATTTCTCTTCCTCCATCTAAGTTGGAAAAGTGTTATGGGTTTGGATTTAAGATTCTTTCTAAAAGTGGATACAATGAAAACATGAAAGGATTTAAGGATCATGCAAAGTCTACACCATACCTTTCTAGAAGGGGTTAGATTTCCAACCTTCTCCTTCGTCTAAATATCATCCTCCATCATCTACTATAGTTATAATTGTTGTCAAACAGATTGCACCCAAATGCTTGAATGGTTAAATTCAACAATTTGTTGAAACATGGGAACTATCTTCAGGCTATGGGTATTCCTATGGTGAAGATAGACCTCCAAATTCTAGGTTGGTTCCTATATGATTCTCTGGTTATGGACTTAAAACTTGATGTGAAAAGGGAAAAAGACTTAATCTAATGCAAGATTGGAAAAAGTTGAATTGTGGTGATACACTTATAAACTTTAAAGAAATAGACTAATTCTCAACTGATTCATCATGAAGCTTACTTTCACAACTCAAACTGAACAAGTTAACTGCATTAATGATTCACAGAAAGGCCTGATAATTCATTCTTCATGAAGAAAAATATTATTTTTGTAAATTAAAGATATGAATATACTTGAGGCACAATTTATGACCTGCAACTAAGATTGTTTCTTCGTGTACATGTATTCATGAATGTTGATAGAAATTTAAAGGTTTTGATATTGTAGACATCAAAAATATACAAATTGATATCGCACACTCGATCCTGATCTACTAACATTGCTTCATCCTAAATTATCCCTCTGTCTAACCATTTAATCGAATAGCCTTATTTGATTAAAGTGATCATAATTCCCTTTTTAATTAAATAAATCCCTCAATTTAATTAAATCATTGTCTCTGTGTAATTAGCTAGGTCATTTTATCTTCCTATCTTTATTTAATTAAATAATCTATATTATTTGATTAAATCTCTAAAGTTAATCTAATTAAATTAAATAAATCAAGAATTTATCTAATTTAATCTAACATCACCCCTTTTGGTTAAATAAATCAAAAATATTTATTTAACTAAGTCTAAATCATTCTTTTCTCATTTTGAGTTATTTAAATCCTAAAATCTAAGTCAAAATGGTCAAATCAACTAACATCATTTAAATTAATCAAATCATGATCAATGCTAATCCTAATCACTCAAATCCTCTAGATTTTGCAACTTGCACAATTAAATCATTTAGTTGATTTAATAATTCCCTATTTACTTTCAAAATGGCATCAAAAAGGGAATATTCCTCCAAGTTTGAAATCTCCCCCCAAATTGACTTGTCCATCCAAAGCATTTAAGGCTCTTACATTGTCTCTTACATGTCTCCCACTTGACATTTAACTCATCTTTCATCCCCCCTAAACATGTCATCTCATCAAATTCAAATTTCAAACTTGCACATGGATCAAAATGTGCTCAACCTTCATCCTATCAAATGTTGACAAGTGGCACCTTGCCATTGGTTGAATGTTAGTCCCACATTGCTTCATTTTTGGCATTCATCCATCTTAGCATTCTATAAATGAAGAGCTTATCCTTCATTTTATCCATCCACCAATTGAGTAAACTTACTATACTCAAATTTAGAGCAATCTTCATCCATCTTATTAAGTTCTATAGCTAGGTTATGCAGATTTTATCTTGGAAGCATTCATCAATCTTCATCAAAGTGGATCACTCTTCATCAACACATCAATCTTGCATCATTGGAGTTGGGAAAGGGCCAATTTTCACATCAAATTGGCACCAATTCCCTCAAGAGATTAGGAGTTTGTTGGCTTTAGAATAGGATTTGATATGCTTTGAAATCTCATTGTGTTCTTCATTTCATATTTTATCTCTTTTGCCATTCAAATGAATTTCTTGAGGAATCCTTGTTCTTGCTTGCATTTGATCTCCTAATGTATTCATTTGTTTTGTTTTGCAGGTATTTGGATTAGGGTTCACAGATATCAAACACATTAAATTTGCATCCAAAACATTCACAAAACAAAACACTTGAATCTAAGAAGGATAATATTTAACTTGCAATGACAAAAGAAGAAACACTCTGCAAATGATACTCTAAGATAACCTGTAAAGACTGCTGCATAATTTTATTAAATTTTGAAAGCTGAGTTACATGATAATTCACTTTGCAAAATGCAAAGGTTGAAAAAAAAGAACTAACTAAAAAAGATAAAATTTTTCCAATATATACAATGAGAGGCAACTCCAAAGTGCATGAAGGTGAAAGAAGCAGTTCACTGAAAGTGAAAACCACCTTGAGAGTGTCTCTCATGAGCAAAGGCAAAAACAATGTGAAAAGAGGGCCCACCAAAGTCATAACTAAGTCTCAATAGCTCAGAACTCCATGTTACAATGTATACAATTGATCTGTAACTCAAACTGGATCTAAAATGCATGAAAATAGCACTGAAAGTCAATTTCAGTGGAAAAAATGATAACTCCAAAGTGAAATCTGTGCAGAAGCAAAAACTTGAAAAGAATAGCTCAAACTCATGTGAAAATAAGTGAACTCAGGTTCAAATTTGAGATCAACTCATAGCTGACCCATGGGGCACTCAAACTAAACTAAAAATCCCTCAAAAAGTGGGCCTAAGCATGCAAAAATCACCTCATTTTTATCAATCCACCCAAGATAATTGTGCATGATGATAAGGCATCAAAGACTGGAGCAAACTGAAAATCCATCGTTAACTCTACCCATCTTTGCATGACTCAAAGCCCTTGGAAGAACTTCAGTTATCTCTGCATTTCTTTTTGCATGTGAGTGAAATTTTTTAAATATTAGCATTTTCCCCTTTTTAATAATAGTTGATTTTCGACAAAACCATTAAAACAATTGTTAATATTGTTTTAATAAAGTCTGAAAACAACTTTATAATAAAATTGAGGGGAATAAATAATTTTTTTGCAAAAATTTACATCAACTCCTTATGAATCCCCTCTATCATCATATGCAATGCAAAAACATGCAATATTGACCCTTAGCATATTTTGACAATATTTGTCAATGCTTTGATAATCGGCCACAATACTTAGCATATATCCTCATCGGCCACTTCTAGCTTAATATTAAACAATTATTAGTTATAATGTTGGCCGATGAAATAAATCATAATCATTTTGCTTGAAAATGAGTAAAAAAGATCCACAAGGCAATGCATGGAAAAGGTAAAAAGATTGGGAACCCTAATCATCTCCTCATTTGACTTTTGTATTGCTTGGTGAGGAAGCTTCAAGAGAAGCTATGGCCGCCATGCTAGGGTTTTGACTGGAGCTCCTCTATAGAAGATTGTCTTGTTGTTTTCTTCATTTCTACTGAGAGATCTTGTGTAACAACGCCTGGTAAGTCACCTTTTTCCACTATTCTGGACACTTGCTCAATTTTGAAGGCTTTCAGGCTTTCATAGCCATGGCCAATATCATATTTTCTGATGAATTTCTTTTGTTTTTTTACTGTTGATGCCCTCTTCATCATGATGTCGCCATTATTGAGCTTGGTTCGAGCTTGATATTCTGGTGAATCTAGAGATTTTCATGGCAAAAAATGCTATTAGGAAATCTAAAAACAAACTCTACATTTTTTACATTACAGGTGAGTTCTTCAGCATCCATTATTTGGCCATTGTTGTGTATGCATTTGATCTTGTGAAAATTGATAAATCCTCAAATATTTGTGCCCTGTCTATGCTTCCACATTTTGTTTTGGAAACAAAAATTGGCCTTGAGGCCGTGGCCATGAATATGTCTTCTGTTTGAAATCTTTCTGGGTTTGTATGAATAAGCTCGAAATTGAAATCCTTTTCTGTGCGCGTATGCAAACCTTTCCATCTGGGATTATATTTATTTGCATAAACTCCTTCTGGATATTTTCCCCTCATTTTGGAGGTGGAGATCATTTTTTAATTTTGCTCATAGCAAAAAATTCATCCCTTATTATGAGAGCCTCAGTAGCTTTCTCAACGACTGAATTGTTTGATCCTTTGGCAATGTCAGTTGCAAAATCTCCCTTTCTGCTCATATTTTCTGCCATTTTAGTTCAAAACAACATTCTATATGACAACTTATAAGTGTTGATATTCACTATGAAAGCATTGTTAGATTGTAATGTGGTTGTCTTCATTGAGAATGATAGTATTTATATGCTATATGCTATATGTTGTCCTATTCATCATATGTTTCTCACAGCATACTTGCATCTCTTTACGACTGCTCATAAGGATGCATTGTGCTATCTTTACCATGTATGAGAATAAAGCCCCATCCAATCAATATATGAAATATTTGTGACTATAGCTTGATCTGCTCCATTAAAAGACTGTTAATGCAAGCCTTTTAAGTCGATGATATTCTCTTACTCTAGAACACTGTTAATCTCCATTCTCCACTCTTGAATGCATTTTTCACTTAATTCATAAGTTGCTGCCACTTGATCCTTCATAGCTTATTAGCTCTTACATTTACTTTAGTAACTGTACCTCACAGCTTTGACTGGATAATAGAAATGAGGTACTCTACAAGGTATTGTCAATTGTTCATTGGCCTTGTTCACTGTTGTCTTAATGTAGCTATCATTTCTTATGAGAGACTGTCCCAAGGTATTTATGATTATACTCCTCACATAACTTGGTGACCATTTGATATTCAAAGTCATCCTTCATGGTGACTTTGTGAATGTTGTCCTTCACCTTGACATTATTGCCTTATTTTTCCTCCATGACTATGATCCCTTAGTATTTATGACAGTAGACTATCCTCTCTTCATTATTCTTTGCCATGGTAGCTGATTTTTTTTATAAAAAAAATTGCTGCATGATTTTATTTGATTATTGACGGTCCTCCATTATGGTTGTATTTTTTGTCCTTTAACAAAATCTAAGGATTATTGCCTTCTTTACTAGTACTCATGACTATTATCTTTAATCCATGTCACAAATGTCTCTATGTATTTGGTGACTATCCTTTTCTTGGGTTTGTAATAAAGAATATGATAAATATGTCCTTCGATAATATTCTACTCTTGTTATGACTGTACAACCCAATGCAAGAGGTGGTTGCTTTATGTTAACTGCCATTTAAATGTTCAAACTGTCCCTTGGTCATTTGTGTTGCCCAAAAGTCTCGTAGCATTTGAAAGCTATATTTATTCTAATAGAAGATTTCACAGTTAGAGATATCACAGTCGGTCATAAAAACTCTCATAGTGCACTTCAAACTTGCATTTGGATTGAGTGATTTTCATGAAGTATGCCATTTCATGGATTCTCTGTCAAGAATAAAAGCTTACTATTATGGCTATCTATCTGATTCATGGAATCACTGTAATATATTTGTTGTCTTGATGATTGAAAAGACTGTAACATGGCATTGTGACTATTGTCTTCAAATATGAGATGATTCTTTTATATCAACTACATTACATGCCTTTGTTTGATGTTGTCCCATGTCATTGTTTATGAGCTGGGCTCAACCCTCATGGGAGCCACATTTTGCACCACTCATAACAATATATGTTGGTTTAAATGATGATTGTACCTGTACCTGCACACTAAACAAACGTATTAGCAAAATAATTGAAGTTGAATGCTTATATTGGACTTTGTGCCTCCTGATCATGTTATTTTCATTTTGTTCAAATCATCTGATGAATGCCTAATTGAATGTGTACCACATATCTATTGGTAATGTAGGCATAAGGAAGGACTTGATCCTTCATTTCTCTAACACCACTTTTCAATAATCTTGCAAGAAACCTATGGAGCTTGGAGCTGAACAATTTGGAGACACCAAAGTGGCGACAACTGAAGACTTCAAATGTGACAACGATTCGTCATTCCAGGCAATGACGAATCACATTCTCTCTTATACCTATATTCTCTTTAGTTTTGTTGTGCACATTCCTTTTTGTATTCATTATTTGATTATAAAAATCAAATTAAGCTATTCCCATGGCTTGTGTGGGACTTTAGTTTTTCCAATATGAATAAAACAACATTCTTTTATGCAAATTTATGAGTTCCTTTATTACAAACATTTGCATAATAACACTTGAAATTCACAATTAATCAAATTCTGGAACATAATGAATACTTAAGCAGAAATTTTTTGTACCTTCCTGTGATGAATGCAATTCAGCTCCACCTGTTTTGAGTTGTAGCTAAAAATAGGTAACAATAATATATAGTGGTATGTGAAAAATATTTTCTTCACAAGAGAAAAAATTGTCTCCTAATCCTTATCCTCTATCAGAGCTACATAATATTTTGTTGAGGCTTCTCAAAGCTCACTTGACTACTCTCCCTCCTCCAACACGTAAGAAATATTATAAAAATAATTATTTTTGTACAATCATCAAGTGCATGGTCATTCCAAAAATGAATGTCAAGCCTTGAGTAATAAAATACAACTTATTGATTGTGGTTCTCTTCCATGTGTTGATGCACCTAATCATTCTAAATAATAATCTCTTTTATATGGTGTTGCTCCTCACTATGTGGCATTTTTAGCTTCATATATTTTCTCATTGCCATTCATGGTGGTACAATCTTGCATGCAACCATATTTCTTTCTATGGTAACAACACAACAGTCTCTTACATGGTTGTCTCTACCTTTACACTTGGGGAGAAAGGATAACTAGTGTTGGGAGGTGTGTATTCTTTTCAAGGATCCTCTCTTCCCCTTCTTTTCCTTAAAATATCAAAATAACAAGTATATTGACATTTTAAGGGGGTTATATCACCCTATCCATTTTATTGACATATTTTGAATTTTGATCTATTGGCATGCCCCCTTGGTGGTGGTGTTGTTTATAATGCCTCCTAAGGTATGGTTATCAATTCATCCCTTGTGATGTTAATAATTTAATGCATCCTCCGTGATGTTAAAATTTTGTACACCCCCTGAGGTGATTCATCTCTTGTGACCTTAAATGGTTCCCCATGATGTTAAAATTTTATGTGCTCCTTGAGGCATGATTGGAAAAATAGCCAATGAATGTGGCATAACAAAGCTTTCCAATTCATGAACTTGAGCATTTTTACATGGTCACCTAGCATAACAAAAATTTATTACCAGTGGAGCCATGTGTTTCATGAGTGATCTACCATAACACAACTTGCTAATCATTATGAGAGCACCATTTTTTCTAACATCATATTTGAGGAATGACATTTGGTATTTGAGACTAATTTAAGACTGAGGTCTCTTTACCTTGCTAACTTGAATCCTTTTTAGTGTGCTAACCTTATGTTTATGTTTTATTTTTATCATGTTTGCATTGTGTTGATTATGTGTTTGCTTTGTGTCTTTTGTGTGTTTTCTTCATGTATTTGGTGTGTTTTCTCTATATATTCCACATGTTTGCTTCATGTATTCTTTGTATGCGGTGTGTTTGCTTTATGTATGCTTTATGCATTCTTTTAAATGTACTCCATTGATTATTCATTGAGTGCTTTATGTATGATTGAATCTTTCCTTGTGTTGTGTGCATGTTTTTATTAGCATTGGGGATTGATGGGATCCTAAGTTGGGGGCTTGTGTACCCCTCAAATTTTTCTCATCTTGTTTTTCAATATTTTGATACAATAAATATTCCTTTAGTATAAGTATGAATATAAGATCATACTCTCTGTAAAGTGGGAGCTAAATGTAGCATCATAAATTGTCACCCCTAATAATTTCACACTACCTTGACACCCTATTTTTCCTATAACCTTAATTATAATAATAATTTATTCATTTCAGGGCTAGATTGATAAAATAAATTTAAATCCTTGACATCTCAACAAGTTTGAGGAAAAATCACCCAATCAAGGGTGTTGGGTTCCCTTGACCTTAATGGTGTCCTAATTCATATTTGAATTTCAGAGTTGATCTTTGGAGAATTAAAAAGATCCCAAGCTAGCCTATAATTAAAAATATCAATCAAGATGCATATATAAACCATTTTTATTCTTTTTAAACATAAGAAAATAGATAATTATGAAGGAGCTAGTATGACCAAATTAAGAAGATGTATTGAGTTATCCTCTACATTTTATTTACAATAATTATTGTGTTTTGTGAATTAACCTCTTACATGTCTATCAAGAATTATAGGCATCCATTAATCAACATTCGTGGCAACTTGTGGCGTGGCGTCACCTCATCAAGGATTTCATACCAAAGGTAATCTTGTCAATTATCATTTATCATTTCAGTCAATTATTGTTTTGGCCTTTGCCCAACCTAGGGTATGCCCTCTTGATCATCAACATTTATTATATGTAGAGGTGGAAACACCAAAATGGGGTTGATTTAGGCAATCCCCTCTACAACACAACCATTCCCCTTCTTTTCATATGTGTAAGTCAAATCCAAAGGTTCCATCAATAGAAAACTACAGAAACACAATGCAGATCTATACCTTAAAACCTAGAAGTTGCAAATCCAAAATATTATATCTCAGTCAAGGGTGCCCCATGCCCTTGACTAGAAAATTATACTTCAAATTTCAATGGAAGGTGCATAAATATATGCCTTTTTCAAATCTAGGTTTGTTCTATCAATTTCCATTTTTGTTTGTGTGATAAATTACATTTTCAAATCTAGGGAAGCATGCCTCAAATTTATCTCCTTTACAACTCAAGAGAACATAAATCCTAGGAGATTGGCTCTCCCTTGTGGCAGCAAGCCAATCATCAAACCCTAGTTGGTTTATGTTTGAATGTGGAGTCAAAGTGAAAATAAGTTAATCTAGTTGGATCTAGGATCAATTTTCCTACTCTACAAAGGCTAAAAAAATAGGGGACATAGCAATATGTTTTCTTTTCAAAAATCTTATTTTCCATGGCATAATATTTGTTCTCTTAAAGTGATATACCCCATTCCATTTCATCAAAAGTGATATACACTAGCTTTGGGTCGACTAAGAATTTTCTTATTCATGAGAATATCTTAGAACAAGAGGATGCAATAATTGATACTCATGTTTTTCCCTCTCCCAATATCTCCCCTACTTGTGAGGATATCTTGGGGCAAGAGGATGCAATCATTGGTACTCATGTTTGTACCTCTCCCAATATCTCCCCTACTTGTGAGGATATCTTGATACTCCATTCATAGACAATTTTCAACAAATAGTCAAATCAGTTGAAATTGTAAACCCATAATTGATCAATTATCCCGAGCCTTCCCATGTTCTTAAATGTCAAAATATGTATTCCCTCATTATTGGACCTCCTTCAAACTAGTCTAAACCTCTTGGCCATATCCTAAACTTTTCAAAGAACCTCACTCAAAATAACTATACCCACCAAAATGTGTCACAACAACCAAGTTATCACATAGTTTCTCACACATATAATACTCAAAGTAACAAACAACCAAAGAGAATTCCAACATCCATTTCATTTCCTCAACCATATCTCCCCCTTGCACCTCTTCTTCCTCAACATAGTGACAAAGAGTATGCTCTTATTTAACAACTTCATAATACTCTAACCAAGATCTCTCTTTAAGATTTGATTCAAACTTCACCTACCTACATGGTATGCTCCAAGAATCTTTACAAAATATTTTTATACCACCTTTTGTTAAACCGGGTGATGCAACAACCTTATTGGATGGTATGAATACAAAAAACCAAGATATTATTTTTCTTCAAAGTGAGTTACCTTCGATCTTAACATATATTCTTTGATGTTATTCATTACTTTTTCCATGGATTCCTCCTCTCTTTTCTTCTTGTTAGTCTTCCATCCCAAGCTCTTCCCATTTTTTGACCTATGATTAAGAACCTTCACAAAAAATTGGCTAATACACCTTCGTTCAATTATTTTGAGTTTATCATGTTTCTCCTCCTCATCTTTTGACCACTTATCTCCTCCCAAATCTTCCCCTATCTGCTCATAGAGAATAGGTTCAAACCTCAACAAGCCCGAAGCCTCATCTTCCAAGGGATCTTTTGGGCTCTCTTTTTCATCCTTAGGGGACGATGATGACAAAATTCCTTTTTCTTGTATCACCACCTCCCTTGATACAATAGTTTCATCTAGGAGTGCATCATCTCCACTTGTTCCTTCTTTATATTCTTCTTCATTCCTCTAAGATACTATCTCATCAAGCATCGTTGTATCTGAATTCTCGATAGGAGTTCCCAATTTTGATCTCGCTAGTTGTAAAATAGGTAGTTCATTTTTCTTGTCTTCCTTTGCAATCCCCTTATGAGCACGTAGCCTCAAGAAACCTCTTTCAAAGTGCTCCTTGCTACTGCACTTTAAACAAAAATATTTTCATTCTTCTACTTCAATCGATTGTTCCCAAATACCACTAGATTTAGCAAGATGGATCACCTTTAGGAGAGGTTGAATAGTTATCAGCTTCATTATAACAAACATAGTTGACTCACCATCCCCCATATCCAGGCCCAAAACAAGCCCTAGTTTGGATCCGATTAGTCACAAGTAATCGCTAGACCAGTACTCTATAGGAAGGTTATATAACCTAATCCAAAACTAGTCTTCAGATGGAGCCATCAATCTTGGGTTGAAGTTTTGGGACCATTTCTCTATATACACCAACTTATCCCCCAACCACCATACAATTTAGGCTAGCACTTCATCACGGTCTTTCTCATTTTTGAAATCTACCACAATTTATTTTTGGTAGGAAGGTTAACAAAGTCACAAACTTCTAGTTTTTCACCACCCACTCTAGGATCTTTGCCTTGCTAGGGTTTCTGCCAATTATTCTTCTAATCAATGTTGTCTAACATAGATCCCCCACATCCTTGTTTTCCACCTCAGAGACATCAATTGTCACAGTCTCAACAACAAAATCCAAGACGCACTAGACGCTCGTATCTCTTCCGCTCTCGTATTTATTTTTCCTTGTCTTCATCCCTATTGCAAATGATCTTATTGTTTCCAATTCCTCTAGAGATCCCATATGTTTCTTTGACCACCTTTTCTCCCCTAATGTATAGCCTCCCGCCACTCTGATCTTCTTCTACCTTGCTAAATTGTGTTTGCACCTGTTGCATACGGTGAAGCTCGCTACCCTAGATCATATCACTACCTCCCATCCCCTCCACATCTTCCTTCATTTATGAATGATTTTTTTTTCCTTTCCATCATTCCATTGAATCTTTCCTTGTGGCTCCCTTTGATTTGAAATAATATCCCTCAATTTCAGCTTCTCCAATGACCATTCCTGCTCCGCTTTGTTAGTATATTGTTGTCATTGATGTCAAAAGGGGAAATCATGCAAGGGAGATTGTTCGCATGATGAAAGAGGATCAGAGGTGAGATGGACTTGATTTGGTAAAGGAGGATGTTGGCATTAATGTAAAAGTATCATTGATGTCAAAGGTTGAAGCTGTGTTGTACAAGTGTGAAAGAGATTGTAGAAGTTTGGGCCTCGGGTCTCAGGATTACAGTATATCACTTGTTCAGGAAGGAAGGTGTTTGGAGTTAGTCATTTTTTACTATGCCTCAAAGTTTCGGGCATTGGGCCTCATTCATATCTCTTATCGAGTCCCTCATAGTGATGAAGTAAAATATGCTAAGTTTAGTGCATTTCAGACTTCAGAATTCATGTATACATCTTACCTTTGTGTTTGAAGGAGTGGAGTATGGGGTATTTAGGAACTACGAACCCTGACCCCCGAAAAGGCTTCAGAGTTTGTGGATCAAGGGGGAGGTTTGCATCTTACTACAAGGAATGTGTAAAGGTATGAATTATGTTTGAACCTCGACATCTGGCAAGATCAATACGAAGATGGTATTTCACACTTCGAAGTTTCACAGGTATAAGTTATGGTCTGCGATAAATGTGAAAGGAGGTAAATGGAAAAGGGTTAGGCCAATGGCTGAATTGCGACAAGAGAGTTAAGTTTCATCAGTGTGACAAGTTCCTTTTGATGGGACTTGTCTTGGAGTCCCTGTGATAGCCCGATGATTGTCTCATTGGTGGACACTGGTGTTTCGGTAGGAGTCTGGAAGGACTCCCTTCGATTGAGCAATAAGGAGAAACATAAACTCATCGAAGTGACTAAGGCATTTTGAAGGGATTTATATGGTTGTCCCTTCGATCTGGTGATGAGTGAAGTCAACGGCTTTGGTGGACTATTGGTGACGTCGAAAGTGTATACACGGCAGTTGCCCACATGCTCGCTAAGAATTCAGTGGGGCTCGTGCAAGACCTGCAAGGAAGCGAGGATTGGTGGATGCAGTCCACATCAGTCAATATGTGGTAGTGGGGACCACTTGAACACTGGGGTATGTCATATTGGTGTGATTTCCTATTTTCCAAGGGATTTACATGGTTGTCCCTTCGATGCAGTGATGACAACCTTCATCAAGTAGACAAAGCAATATCATTAGAACTATAAAGCTATTCTCTACAATATGATGATGGAAGAATGTAATGTCAATGGAAGGACCTGGTAAGGTAAGGATGACATGCATATGGGAGGTGAATAGAATGATGACACATGGCAATTGATTATTCGATGATTTTGCATCCTTGTTGCAAAATTTGTATTTGATCAATCATTGTAATAGACGATGGAGATTTGAAGACCGTTTATCAAATGGTTGGGTCTTAAAGGTGCTGAGATGAATGTAGAATGTAGGATTGTGGTGTGAAAATAGGAGATCGATGGTCCAATTTTGAATGAGGTGATCTTGAAAGGCTAACTCCGTGTAAATAGGGTTTCGTCTGTAAACCAACATGGAGGTGAAAATTAAATGTTCTACCTACTTCAATGATAGTTGTAATGTGCTTTGTTGCAAAGAGTGGTGGCACAAGATGGCCACATAGAGAAAGATCAAGATCAGATCAAATGATTAGAAGGATGCATTGATTGCATATTCAATCTTAGGGTTTGGCAGAGAGAGAATGAAGGAAAATACTCTACACCAGAATTTATTATTGTGCGGCTCAATCCATCTGCATGATAGAGGAAAAGATATCTTAAACCCTAACAAAGGATCTATAGGTAGTAGAGAATCCCAAGGAAATGATCAGTTAGTTACACACAAAACACATGAGAACATTGTTTAAGTAGTGTAACTAATGGAAGGAAGGAGTGGTGTGCACTGAGCAGAAGTGAGTTTGAGCTCTAGAGACAGACAAAGAATATACTAAAAATAAAAGGAGTGAGCTATAGAAGGGTTATTATGGTGCATTGAGGTGGACAAAGAATGCACTAAAGAAGAAGAAGAAGAACATAGCAGAACCAGTGGGGTGCAGAGCAGAGAAGAGAGTTGTTGTGGAAGCACATTTAGTTGAGCAGTTGCAGAGTAAGTTGTAACATTGATTTCAAGAGTTCCTTAGGAACAATTTGTAATCATCTTACATGTTGTAAATCTGATAGGTTGGTGCCATCAAATAACTAAGTTGGTGCTCAGTTCATGGGATTGGTTTCTCCTTAGAGTTAAAGCCCTTAAAAGTTGTAATAGAAGGATTTGGATTGTGAGGTTGAACTAGGAAAGTAACTCCTAGTAGTATTTTCTCACCATGGTTTTTCCAATCTTGGGTTTTCCAAGTATATTTTTTGTCATGTGTTGATCCTTTATGTGCATGTGTTTGTCATATCTTTTATGTTTTAATATGCACGTATAGTTTTAGAAATTGTATATGAAATTAGGATAAGAAAGCTAAAATTTAAGTATCTACTGATTCACTCCCCTCTTAGTATATTTTTGTGTTCCAACATGCTTCTTCTGCCCAAGCACTTGCTCCTCTTGCCATTATTATTAAATATATATATATATATATATTCTTATAAAAAATATCTATCCAATAGACATTAGTCCATATGAGGATAATTTTATATTTATGTTTAATACACAATGATATCAAAATATATGACTTAAAATTTATAATTGACTAATCAAATAAAAGGCCAAAGAGATGAAAATATTCACATTACAAATATGTTGTTGTTGTCACATAAAATTGCACCTTGTTGAGCGCAAAGCTCAACATTCCAATGACACAATGGAAATAACATCAAGGTGTGGGACCTTTCATGTATGAGGTTGAATCTCCGGAGAAGGCTTACTTCCTTTTTCGATCCAAGTGCAATGTGCTAGTCCAACCCAACACAAGAAAACCTACCACTAACCTACTCTAACAACTCATAGGGGAAAAGGGGAGAAGGAATCCATGAAAGGGAAATGGAGGTGATACACCAAGATGGAAAGGTTGTTTCTTCCTGACTGATATTGCACAGTACATCATCAAAGAGGGGGAAGGGGACTTTCACAACTCTTTGTTTGGTCAACTTTTGGAGGCATACAAGAAGGTTAGAGTTTGACAAGGCATTGGAAGGAAAGAGGGTTTCACAACCAACAATTATAAATAATTTAACACAACATACATGCATGAAAAATACAAACAAACACTCAGATATGCAAGGTAATAAACTTACTCAAACACAAAAGAGCTGAGAAGAGGAAAACTTGATTAATTCCATTGATGTAGAGGCAAAAAAGCCAATATTTACAACAATAGGGATGCAAAAATGCAAGTCTGCCAAAGAAAAACCCCAAAGGAGCTAAAGGAAGAACCAACCTTGAAAATGAATACATTTCTTGCCTTTATATATCAAGCATGACTGAGAAATACAAGTCAAATCCTAACCCTAACCAAGTCTAGAAAAAAAGACTGTGTGTGCAATAATGGAGCCATTCCATGAAAGATGCAACTAGAGCATAGATCCACCAAGAAAGTTAACAAAGAGAAATAAATGGGCATGGGAGCCCATGAAATTCACTTGCATAAGGTGAGGGGAACAATTAATGTCATCCTTGAAGCCCAGGAACCAAGACAGGCCACTCAAAAGTCAAATCGAACATTAAAAACATTGCCCAAAAACATGCCAAAATGCAGGAAGGTCGAGGCATCGGGCCCGAAAAATAACCTTTACAAGCATGAAAATGAATAAAATGATCTGGACCCCCCAAAAAAGCATTTTTCGGACGTCGACGATCAAGTGGTCGGGAGGGAGGCTCATGCCTTTTGAAATGAAAGCGGTAAGAGGGAAGAGGGAAGACCAACCTACGAAGTCCAACAAGACAAAAGACTTAGCTAAATCTTGAAACCTTATCAAGCTTCGATGGTTGGAGGTAAGGGGTAAAGGGTAAGGTTGAAGGCCAATGCCTGGAACACTTAGAAGAAAAAAGGGAAGGAAGAGAAGAAGGAGAAAGGGTGATGGAGAAAGCATGCAAGGTAAGCAAGTAAGAGACAACCCGAAACCCCAAAAATATAGGACTTAGCCAAATTTAGGAAACTTCAAGGAAAAATCATGCAAGATGTCCCATGTAGGATCTCTCAGATCGGTTATCAATGATGGGCCATCAAACGGGGGCATGAAATTTCAACATTAATGTTGACTTTTGCGGGATGATTTCCTGCTAATCATGGGATCCAAAGGCCTTATCGATCCATTGGGCATAGAGTCATGAAGGGGAAAACTTAACAGCTGAACCTCCTCAAAGTGAAACAAATCATGTGCAACTGTACTTGGAGAAAATCATGAAAGCTAAGAGCATACATTCCCTTAAGGAGAATGCAGGGTGTGCAAACACACTTCATGGAAAGAAAATATTTACAATATGTACATTAAAATAACAAAAAGAAAAGAATGGAAGCTTGCCTTTGTCAAAGATGAACCTTTTGAAGGAGTTGATCTCCCTCAAACCGTAGTTGTAGACCTCACCCAACTACAACCACTTAAAACTACTGCCAACATGCATGTAACTACACAAAACACTTGCAAGGTGAATGATCACTTCACTATAAGTTTTTCCATTGCAAGGGAACCATATGATGCAAGTTTTAGATTCATTTAATATTGGTGTCTCAGTTGAACATACATTAGTAGGGGTAAAACAATTTGAAGGAAAGTCAACATCCAAGAACAAACCTTTTGTAGAGGGAAGAGAACTCAACTCACAAAAGGATGGGCCAAGGTCACCATTGTTGACCTCCTCAATGCATGAGCTAAAAAAATGAGAATTTTTCCAGCTCGCATGGTGATGTAAAAAATGAAAAATTGATTTTTGATTTGCAAAAGAAAGGCCTTCCTCATGCACCTCAAAAGAGAAACTTTGAAACATGAGCATACAAACAAGTTGAGCAATAGGAGCATCACTCTCCAAAAAAATGTGTGGTTGCTCAATACTACAAAAATCATTTGCATTGATGCACACTTCATCAACACAAAACTCAGATTTTTGAGATACTTCAAGTGAAGAACTAAATTCTTCAAATTGCCTCTCGATTTTAATTCTTTCTTGGCAACTAGTTGCAACAAAATTAGACTCTTGGCATGTAATGGTTGCCACATCCTCAACTACTTCTTCATTCTTATACTACTTCCCACAAAGCTCCTCTTTTGGGGGTGATGATTTGACATTTAAACCTAAAAAAAAAGTTTCTATAACATCCCAAAAGAGGTCCTCCACCTCAGAATTGTAAACCTCAACAGATTATGGATCTTCATTCACAATAATAGGGGATAAACATGTATGTCGTTGCTGCTCCAAAACCATGGAGTTGTCTTCAACCATCAAGTCAAAACCAAGTTGTTCAAAGGCTTCCTTTGATGTAGGTATGTGTGATCTTTCCTCCTCATCTTTAACAAAAAAAGGAAGGGCATCAAATGGGAGGACTGATTCCTCTATTGCATCAATTTTTTCTACCTTTTTAATGCCTTGTTGCTGCAACACTGTTTCATCTTCATCCTTTTCTTGCAGCATACCAAGACACTCATTTTCAAGAGCACATGAAGGCTCCACAACAACAACCTCCTCAAAGATAAGTTCTTGTGAGAAATGGAGGCTTGAAAAACTTAGGATCTCCAACATAGAATATATGCTTGATGGCACAAGAGGTTGAATGGGAGTTTCAAGGGGCTGATTAAGATTCTTGAAATTGAAAATTTTGTGCTTGCAAACCTCTTGCACAATAGGTTGTTCTGAAACAAAAGGAGGGCTAATAGAAGTTTCAAGAGGCTTGTTAGGGTTCCTAAAACTTAAAAATTTATGCTTTCTTACCTCCTCCTTAGCATGCTATTCTGGAACTAGTGGAGGTACTTGTTTGAAACTAGGCACACAAGGGGCTACCTGAGTCTCGAGCACTTGTGCTAGATCAAGGGAAAGTCTAATTTGCTCTTGCCTAGAAACAACATCATTTACTATATACTCATGTTGTTGCTTTCTTTATGCCTCCATCTGCTACTCATACCTCCATTGAGCTTCAATATTTTACTACTAGTGAATAATGAGCTTGATGGAAAAACTCATCCTACTGTTTCCCACAAAGGATTTTACTACTTGTGTTTTTGGGTCGAAAGGAAGAACACAAAGCCTCTTGGGGTTGCTAATAGGAATGTGTAGACACCCAAGAAGATTGAGCAGGGTGGGATGGGTGGTAAGCATTTTGAGAAGTTCAAAAACCCACAATAGTAGGGTTTTGTGGAATGAAATGGGAGGTATAACTAGCTTGATATTGTTGATTGGGAGGTGCAAAGTTGGCATTATCATGAAATGGTGGAGTGAACATGTGGTTTCCATTATAACATGACATTTTTATGCATGGAAAATGCTTTGAAATTTCAAACAAAAAATAAAGGACTTCCCAACCAAAATTTTTGGGTACATACCAAAATAGTCACCCAAATGATATTAGTCGCCAAATGCTTGAAGAATTGTCTCCAAAGGCTGAAATGTTGAAGATCACACCAAATCCTCAACAGGATGAAGTGAAACTGGGTTGCTTGAACGAACTGATTTTGAATGGAGTCACCATGGTGTTTGAAGATATGCCTCAAAAGGAAAGATGCATTGAAGAAAACATCAAATTCTTCAATGGAGAGAGTAGTCCCATCGGGTGTGCCAAAAGTTATTGTCACATGAAATTGAACCCTACTAAGCACGAAGATCAACATTCCAATGACACAATGGAAATGACCTCAAGGTGTGCCCGATCTTTGCGTGTATGGGGTTGAATCTCCGAAGAAGGCTGACTTCCTTTTTTTTTATCCAAGTGCAATGTGTTGGTCCAACCCAACACATGAAAAACTACCACTAACCTACTCTAACAACTCACAAGAGAAAAGGGGAGAAGGAATGCATGAAAGGGAAATGGAGGTGATACACCAAGATGGAAAGGTTATTTCTTGTTGATCGATATTGCACAGTACATCGTTGAAGAGGGGCAAGGGGAATTTTACAACTCTCTATTTGGTCAAATTTTAGAGGCATACAAGAAGGTTAGGGTTTGACAAGGCACTAGAAGGAAAGCAACCAACAATTGTAAAAAATTTAACACAACATACATGCATGAAAAATACAAACACTCAAATATGCAAGGTAATAAACTTACTCAAACATAAAAGAGCTGAGAAGAGGAAAAATTAATCCATTCCATTGATGTAGAGGAAACAAAGCTAATCTTTACAATAATAGGGATTTAAAAATGCAAGTCTACCAAAGAAAAAATCTAGAGCCGGAGGAAGAACCAACCTTGAAAATGAATACATTTCTTGCCTTTATAGATTAGACATAACTGAGAAACACAAGTCAAGCCCTAACCCTAACTAGGGTTAGCAAAAAAGAGTGTGTGTGAAATAATGGAGCCATTCTGTGAAAGATGTGATTAGGGAATAGATCCACCAAGAAAGCCAACAAAGAGTAATAAATGGGCATGGGCGCCCATGAAATCCACTTGCAGAAGGTGAGGTGAGCAATTAATGTCATCCTTGAAGCCTAGGAACCAAGACAAGCCACTCAAAAGTCGAATCAAGCATTAACGCCCAAAAAAACATGCCAAAATGCAGGAAGGTCAGGGTGTCGGGCTTGAAAAATCACCTTTACAAGTATGAAAATGATGTAAATGGTATGGACCCCCAAAAAAAGCATTTGTCGGACATCGATGATCAGGTAGTCAGGAGGGAGGCTTATGCCTTGCGAAATAAAAGCAATAAGAGGGAAGACCGACCCCCAAAGTTCGACAAGACAAAAGACTTAACCAAATCTTGAAACCTTATCGAGCTTCAATGGTCAGAGGGAAGGGGTAAAGGGTAAGGCCGAAGGCCGACACTCGAAACACTTAGAAGAAAAAAGGGAAGGAAGAGAAGGAGAAAGAGTGATGGAGAAAGAATGCAAAGTAAGCAAGTAAGAGACAACCCATAACCCTAAAAATCTAAGACAACCAAATTTAGGAAACTTCAAGGAAAGATCATGCAAGATGGTCCATGTAGGATCTCTCAGATCAGTTATCAATGATGGGTCATCAAAGTGGGGCATGGAATGTCAACAGTTGCAAAACATAAATTATTTCATCCTAAAGTCAAGATAATTAATAAAACTTCATGAACAATCCAAACACTATTTAGCATGAAGTGTGTGCATTCTTGGGGTCATGGTTGGCATGGGTTTCTTCACGATTTTCTTCCCTCTCTCTATTGATGCTCTTCCTCCTCGTTTGGTAGGAGAAATTATTCTTTTGCATTCACCTCATTAAACCAACAAGGTAGTTAGTGCAATAATAACATCCAAAGCATATGATAAATCATTCATTACCATCTTATGGTAATCAATTTCGCATATACCTCTTTTGAAACAATATCAAATAAATATGTCTTAACTCAACAAATCAAAATCACTATCATCATCATAATATAATGTCCTAAAAAAAAGTTTTGACATCTTAATTTAAAATATATATGAAAATATTACATAGTATAGAGGGTTCAAAAAATGATGTGATAGCGTTGAAATTATATATCAAAAATATCAACTTGAAGAGAGGATTGTAATGAGATGGTCAAATAAATAATATGAGAGTTGGCCTTGAATTTTTTTGGGTATCATGAGGATCATCCAGTGTTTTTTAAAATTTAGATCCTTTTTGAACTAAATTTTTAATTAGTTTGATACAATTGTACCCATTTTAGGAGTTGTACAATGTGAACAATGTATGTTGCTAGACTATATGGATACAAATGTGATGCATAGAAGCAAACCTCACTAATCATTGCATTTCTATGCATTGTAGTTTAATAATGTTGAGCATAATAGTCACTAGTGGTGTATTCTTCAACTCTCAAAAGGGCAAGGTAGAAAGGAAAAAAGGTAAAAAGGAAGGTTTTTATAGGGAGTGTCAAGTCTATGAGCTAGCAAACATATAAATTCTAACACATCAAGTATGTTGTCCTAGGTCTAATCTATTAGATGAAATGCTACTTCTTACAAAAGATTATTTAGATATCCAAAATACATAAAATGAATGTTGCAAATGAAAACACATAAATAATATTTGTATTAAAATAGAAAAAACACATTATATTATATCAATGGCCTCTTTGAGAAGGCAATTTATTTTGAGTAAAGGTTAAAGACGGATAATACTTTTTTTCTATCTTATATCTCTACTTAAGCTATTAGTACCTAGGATGACAACTACTACTCATGCACGTGGGATAAATATATTTAACAAAATATATGACTAACAAAACATATGTGCACTATGGGCATGAGTCGGTGGTGCATTGGATGAGTGGTGGCATTGGTGTTGTGTCCACCAGGGTTCAAGTCTTCGGACTTGACTCGTAGTAGTGTTGCTATCGTTGGTGACTGGTTGTGTGGGTTTCTCGCCTGTACTAGGCACTAGTGTCTAGGGCCCATGGTTGTTGTGAATCCATGTTGGGATGGGGCCCCCATTTATGGTCTCACTAGTTCATAGCTCTAGTCAAAAGCGTTTACTGATTAAAAAAAAAACATGTGTACTATACTCTTATTAATAAAGTCTAGTATAAAAATAGATAATTGGGAAAAACACTTAGAATTATGGATCCTAACATTGAAACAATCCTATTTAATTTGATTTATCCTATTATAAAAGATTTAAATAAAAATTAAAAAATATAAACTATAAAAAATTACTAGTTAAAAGTATATTTTTATATTATATTCTAAATAAAAAAATGTGAAGTGTAATTTGAAATAATATCAAAACACATTATACATTTTAATCTATATGATACTCAATTTTTTTAAGTTTTATTTAAATTAGTCATAAATTATTATTGAATTATTGTTTTCTTCAAATATTATTTGTTTCATACATATACATATACATATATATATTAAACACACTTCATAAAAATTAATATAAAAAAATAGAAATATAAAAAATTCAATATAAGGTTCCAATATGTATAATAATAAAAAATAGAAATAAAATATAAAAAATAAAAATTCAATATAAAAAATGAGCATTGATTGTGGAAAAGGAGAGATTCTAGAAACATCTTTCATTGTCTTATGCTTAGATTTTTTTGAATATATCACATCATTATACACATATTCAATGGATATATACATTATGCCTTTGACACTCTCTAAATTGATACTCACAAACTTCACATTTAAGCACTCTATATGCACGGTTTTGTTGTGCTGGTGTGGACTTCTAAACAAACTAAATTTTACTTTTATTCATACAAAGACTAATTTTCTAGGGTATAGATAGAAATAAAAAGTCTCTACATAAAAATAAAATAAATTTAATAAACGATTTATACACTTATATATATGCCATACATGTTCTTTTCCAAATTTATTGTAGTAAATAAATACTTTTCATTCTAAAAAAATCCCATTTTAAAATCATAAAATCAAAATTTTTTTTTTTAAATCCGCCGCCGCCGCCACCTCCGCCGCCGACGAAAACTTTCAGACTCCTCCCCCACATCTCATACAGCTAACAGTCACAGTCAACCTTGGCGATAGTATAACACAAAAAAACATGAAATTTCCGAGAATACAGTTAAGATAATTTGCTACTGCTTAAAATTGTCCTCCATTACTGTTCCTCTGTATACCTGTCCTCCAAACTACTTACAGTCTACATATGACAGTCCTACTTCGTCCAATTAAAAACCAGCAAAAATGAGAGAGGGCGGGGCCGTAAATTTAAAACTCTTCCCTGAGGACGAAGAAGAACGGTACCAATGCAGATATAATAAGCACGTGAGTAAACGTGAAGGTAATGGGGTTGCAGAGAATGTTTGATGTTTATATCAATTCCAGTGCAATAATGGTAAAGTTAGGGTTTCCTTACATTAGATTTGAATCTGAGCACATCAATCAAAGAGGGCCATGTGAAGTGTGAATTTCCTGGTGTCCTCTATTTCTGGAAGACGCCACATTTTCTGCGAAGGCCGGTGGACACTGCCAAAAGCAAGCAAAGTGGAGAGCATTGTTCCGTACATGAAATTTGCGCAACTTTAGGCACTTCTTTAGGGGCTTTGGGGCAGATGGACTAGGCGCCGTAGTACGGATCGTCAGGCCCGCCGGCACTAGTGTCGGTCTGGGCAGCCTCGGAGTTTGGCGACGAGCTTTTCACGGCGTGAAGAGAGGAGGCCACGTGTACCGTATCATAAAGTTAGTACGAATTACGCATGTGCCAACGAATGGGGTTAGGTACAATACTTTTCACGGGAAATTGGCGCGGCTGCAGCCAATTCTTTTATAACCTTCCTCTCACTCCTATCTGCCTCCTCCATGCGTACTGACTATCCAGAGATAGAATGCACATTTGACTGCAATGAATTACTAAATACATTATACAATTTATTTTTTAGTACCTACTTGCGCCTGTTAATAGGCAGAAGCTAATCTCCCAACAAAACCGTATGTCTTAGACATGATAACATAACATCCCATCCCCATACGATGGCATTATTGCGAGATAAGACTGATGGATGGACGCTGACAGACATTTAGGCGTGTGCTGTTTCGAGTGCAGCCATGTGCCCTGTCACCGAAACAACATGGCAAAACAATATGATATCACTGACAAGTTTTAAAATTATGTATTTGGAAAGCCCAACATGTCGCCATCTTCAACATGTAGAGTTGTTTATGTGTTTTTTTGTTGAGGGTTTTTTAATTTTGCCATTTTAATGTTCACGCTAGAACTTTTTGAGGAAGCCGAATGAAATAACTGACAACCCACTGTGGAAATCCAACCTGCATTTATTTTTTGCAATTGTAATAGTTTTGGAATAACGTTTAGAGAAACCAGAAATGATGCATAATATATAACCAGGTTGGAAAACACAATGTGGGTTTTGCAATTAAATTATATATTTTGAAAGCCGCATAAATCCCATAATGTTGCCATTTTCGGCATTCACATTTTGAAGGTTATTGGGGAGCTCCAAAAGGAGTTGCAGGCATTGGGAGGCCAAAGTAGAGGGACCATTCTCCCTACCAAAACACATGTGACAGGTGTGGGCAACTAGCAAGCAGGTATGTATATCTGTCAGAAATATATGTTGTTTTGCCATCCTGCCTAGGGATTGTGAAGAATTGAGCAAGTATTCGTTGCGAAAAGGGATATTCATTGATAGGTTTCCAAGGGTTTTCCTTGTGAAAAAAGGGTTTTTATTTGGCTTCAGTGTGTAGAGGGTTTTACAACATTGTGTGGGTTGGAGGTTTCATAAATCATGTACTCACCACCCACTATGATTTCCAACCTACAATTATAGTGTTTATGTATATTTGGGTCATATAAAGAAATTGAAACACAATTTTTACTCAATACTTGTTATAAATTTTGAAGGTGCCTTTCATTACATTCATATTATCTAAATAACAAACGGTTTTCAAGACATTCATACCGTTTTATAAAATTTCAAGTTGCAAAACACTGGGTGTTATGAAACCTGCAATCCACATTACGTTTTAAAACCCTTTACAAGTAACAACCCAATTGGTTAGCCACCCCTCACCTCAATTCGCTATGCATTATGATTGTCTTGAGAACCTTTTGTTTTGTAGACAATAAGAATGTAATAAAATTGCAAAACACTGGGTGTTATGAAACCTGCAACCCACATAATGTTGTAAAACCCTCTACACATAACAACCCAATTGGTTAGTCACCCCTCAACTCAATTTGGTTAGTTTTATGTATTCCCTACCTGCAACTCCTCCCCGTGCTCTTCACCACTTAGCTTTGAATGTACAAAATAAAATAAATGGCAACCCACATTGTGTTTTCCAACCTGCAATTATATTTTACATTTATTTTTCAATCATATGAAGAAATTGAAATGCATTTTTAGTCTAAGTAAGAGCTACTATAAATTTTGAAAGTGAACTTCACTACATTCTTACTGTCTACAAAACTAAAGGTTTTCATTACAATCATGTTGTCTATATTTGTATGTTGGAAAACATTGGGTGTTATGAAACCTGCAACCCACATACTGTTGTAAAACCCTCTACACGTAAATACCGAATTGGATAGAGGTTTGAATGGCTTGAGTACTTTTATATTTCTTTGTAGCCGCTTTTTGTTCACCTTTGAGAGTGTCTTTATGATTAGAGAATGTAGATGTTTCTTTTAACAAGTTGTTTACAAAACTTATCTACCTTTTTAGATAAGACTTTCATGTCTCCACCCAACTGATTCTCTTTTTTAGCAATTACATATGATATTGCCTTCTTTTCATCTATTTCCAATTGTATTTGTTCCATGGAAGTCTTAAGTTCAAGAATCTATGAATTCATTTGTTCAACTCCACCTATAGTATCATCTCTCACTTTCTTTGCCGACACAAATTCTTGTGAAATACAAAACCTCTTGAGTTTATCCACTTCTACATTGCCATTTTCCCATTCCACATACTACACATGTACCTTCCTCAACTTCTCAAGAGTAGGAACAATCTCTTCAGTCAATACACTAGCTGTCTCATTCACTTTGGTCAGCTTCTTTTCAAGTGTTTCTACAACAGATTCCTTTTTCATTTCATACATTCTAACCTAATTGAGCAGAGGGGTGAATAACCAACTGGGTTGTTATATGTAGAGGGTTTTACAATAGTATGTGGGTTACAGGTTTTATAACACCTAGTGTTTTCCAATTTGCAACTTTACAAAATAGTATTAATATAATTAAAACCTTTTGTTATTTACACCAGGAGTGTAAAGAAAGACAACTTCAATATTTACCATTCATGTAATTTAAACTTTTATAAGTTGTGCAACAACACGTTTCACTTTTGATCTTTGAATATGCTTTACATGATCATTATTGCTAAATTAAACATTTCCTAATTAAGCCTCGAGGTGTGTGATATCCACCTTCAACTTTTGAACTCCCTCAAATCTTGCAAACACCCATTTTCTAATCTCTCCATGCACCCTCTTTCATAAGAAACACTTTCCATTGTTGTCTTTATTCTCTCAACTTCTTATCTTTTAGATTGCAACTCTCTCTAAACAACATAAAGCTCCTTTTCTTTTGACGATAAAATTTTCTTCTTATCTTTTAATTCCTTTTGGAAGTGGTTAATTTTAGTCTTCACTTGTTTTACTTCAGTTTCAACGCTTCCAACTATTGCTTTTGCATTTGCATGTTGACCATCCACACATTTTTTCTCATCTTTGCTACTCTTATCTGTTAACACCCTATGGTATTCCTTTTCATGATCTTGTAACTTATTTTTCATATCTTTTACTTTAATATTTGGAGCAACTAGTCCCTCATCAACCCTTAGGACAACAACATCCATTTCTTGGATAGAGTTTTCAACGTCTTGAATATTTTTATCTATCTTTGAAGCCGTTTTTGCTCAGCTTTGAGAGTGTCTTTTTGATTAGAGAATGTAGATGTTTCTTTTTAATAATTTGTTTAGAAAACTTGTCTACCTTTTCACATAAGACTTTCATGGGGTAAACGCACGAGGTTGAGTCCACTTAAGGTGGAAGTTTCAACCTTAGCCAAAATCTTGAAATCGGGTTCAACAAAATAGGATCTCATTTTTTAATAAATGAGATCCCATTTAGGTTTTGGGGTCTTGAGCCAAAAATCTAAATGGGATCCCGTTTTGTATTGGTATCTTGAGCCAACCCTTGGGAAACGAGATCCCACTTTTTACAAAACAGGATCTCAATTTGTAAAAAATGGGATCCCGTTTCATAGAGGTATTTATTTAAAAAAAAATGAAATGCAACATCATTTTCACTCTATGCATATGGGATCTCGGTTGAGCACACCAATAACAACCTCTAGGTAAGTAATCAACCCTAATTCTTTGCATTTTTTTGGTTTTTAGATACAAATTTAGGTTTTTAGATATGAATTTGCATTGAGTTTTTTGCATTTCTATTTACCTACAATAAAAGTAACCCTCATTTGTAGAAATCAAACAAAAAACATGAAACGAAACCCTCACATGTTGAAATGAAACAAAAAAATCAACCTTAAATTGAAATCCAATATTAAAATCAACTGTAAATCATAATCAAACAAATAAATTTACCTTTCAAAACCAAAAAACTTACCTTTCAACCCTAAATTGAAATTAAACAAAAAAAATTGCATTTGAAAACCAATAAATTTTTAGGGTGTAATTCAAGCATTGCTTTACATGTTTTAAATATGATTGCTTGAATATTTGAAAATGGAAAAAAATCATTTGCATCGCTTTATGTTTTAAATTTGATTGCTTTAAAGTTTCAAAATGGAAAAAAATCATTTGCATTGTCAATATGTTTTAAATTTGTATGCTTGAATATTTCAATTTATAGAAATTATATTTCATTTGCATATTAACAAACACCTAGTCTCTAACATATATAACATACATATGGTTTTCTACTGGAGTAATCCTTGAACCTCAAGTTTATGATTTAGATTTAAAAAACTCACAAGGTTCACCTGAAATTTGATCAAATCAATCAATTTGGAATCAAACCAATCAATATAATTTGTTGAAGATAAAAAGTTGAATTTAGACAAAAATCTCCCACCTTCTTAGCCAACAATTGAACCATTTTGTCTATTGGCATATGTAAGGAACCTTTCAAAACCAAATCTAAATGGTGAAATTAGTGATCTAGAGTCAATCAAAAATTTAAGAATGATTTCCAATGACTTAAAATTAATCCATATCTACCATGAAATTGGGATCCATTATACTAAATAAATTCATGAGTTGAAGCTAAAAGAAAACTAATGAGAAAGAAACCCTATGGGAGAAGGGAGATAGAGGATTGATTTATCTTATAATAGATTGATTTCATCCAAGTGTTATCTTAAATAGATATAAAAGTAAAAATTAAATTAAAAAATGTAGAGAAAATAAATAGATTTTAAATAAAATTTATAATTTATATGTCCATGAGTGTGTGTAATAAATATAATATATCTAAATAGAATATTTGATCTATTTGAAATGAATTGCGTTGCACCTCTTCATATGATTATGGTGAGGTTAATTCAATCACTTTTTCCCCCATAAAGAAATACCTTTCTCCTTCGATAGGTGATTGCATTACAAATTCTCTTAAAATTTTAAGTGGTGCCTTGTATCACTCTTGTAAACCCTACACCTACATTTCTCACCTCTCAAGGGTTTTGTTGACCTTGTTCCCAAGAATAATGTAACTAGTTTAGGATCAATGAATCATTTCTCCCTACACTCATGCTTAACAACCCTCAAATTTACTATGGATGATTTCCTTGATCTATAGAAAATCAATCCAACTATGGTCATAGGTTATCTTTCCACTCCTTTTATTCATAGACTTCAAAGACGATTAGGGAAGGAATATAAATTACCAATACTAATCAAGGATTCAATAAACATTTTAAGATCTAGATCCAACAACTTGCCAAGGCACATTTTGATTTTCTCTAAATATACACATTTCTATAAATTTAAGGGTAGACCATAGAGACTATCCTAAATTGTCAAAAGTGGGCTAATTTATAGTTGTGTGCTTAATTCCTCGATCATATAAGTTATCCAAGGAAATAGACAATCTATTCATAAATTCAAAAATATTCATAAACTAATGTTCTTGCATATGTGATGAATCAAAAACATTGACCCCCTTAATCCATCCTATTACCCTAAACCCTAAACCAATGTCTTAAGGGGTCCTAATATGACATGTCTTAAGGGGATCAAAGAAGTTCTCAAAATTTGGTGAATTTTCCCAAGGTAACCAAATTTAACAATAATATACAGTTAGTATTTAGTGATTAAACTATATACTAGAGCCTTCCCACCTTCCTCTTGTTAGGGGTGTTAAGGCCTCAAACATTTCAAGAGAGGCTTCTCATGGAAGGGGAGGATGAAGGCTTCTCATGATAAGATCGTGGAAGATTATAATATGAATTAGATTTCATGAGAGGGTGGTCAGTCGAAACAAGAGCTATCTCAATCAACTGTTCCACAAGAAAATATTGTTATGTGAAGAAAAAATGGTTTTCTAAATGATTCAATGCCATTGCACAGTACGGGTTAATTCAAAGGCTCTACACATTTTTTCCATTCCTTCATGAACAATAGATTTTTCACTAACTTGCAAGTCCATTATTCCAAGGGCTACCCAAGCTTCAACATTTTTAGGTTCTAGCAAGTCCATGTTATTTGGAAGGAACTCATTTTGGAAGCCTTTTATGTTTCAAAATGAACTAACATTGTAGTTATATCACGAGCATCTCAACCAATAAGAATTTTATAGAACATTGTAACCTTTTGATAACCCTTTAAAATATTAGCTTATAGTAAACACATAGAATTGAGAAAGATAGTGCTTCATGATTTACCATGTATTTAGTTTGACATTGATGTAAAAAAATTAGTTAAAGCTAGAAGCACTATCTTGAACTTCACCAAATTTTATCCCCTTAAGCCATCAAATGTTTTTTCCTAGGACCTCACTTCATAGATCCCCTTAAGCCATCCTATTACCATAAACCCTAAACCCTGAAGCCATAATTTTTTCTTAGGACCCTAATTCATAGATCCCCTTAAACCATCCTATTACCCTAAACCTTAAACCCTAAACTCTAAACCCTAAACCGTAAATCCATCATTTTGTCCTAGGACCTTAATGAAATTTGGTTGCCTTGGGCAACTTCACCAAATTTTATTCCCTTAAGCCATCATTTTTTCCTAGGACCTTAATTCATAGATTCCCTTAAGCCATCCTATGAGGACCCCTTAAGCCATCATAATTTATCCTAATTTAATGTAATTTTTAATTATATTTCACATTATATTAACAATTATTTGTTTTTTCATTTACATGCCTTAGACATGTAAATGAGCCTTACACATTTTTTCATTTGTATTCAATTAGGTCATTTATATTGAATGGTTTAAGGGGATTTTTAAACATATATCTTACATTTTCAAATTAAAAATTTAATGCAGGTTCACTCATATCTAGATCATGGATAAATTCAATATTAACAATATTCATAATCCACCTCCACGTCCTCCATCTCCACCCCGTTCACCTCCACCTCAACCCACTCCCCCTCTTAACCCTCCACATCCACCACCTGCATCTGATGGTGCTCACTTGTGACCATGAGTTGATGTGAATGTTAGATCCATTCAAGATCAAATCAATGCTATTCAAAATGAAGAATGTATTCCACCACATTTGAGGCGTTTTGCATCTATGATGCAAAATGTTGTTGATGTTGTTAGGTCCATTGATGTGGACTTAGACGAGCATCAACAATGGCTAGAGGAGAGGAGATAGTCCTATTTTGAGAAGGAAAACATAGAAAAATGAAGAGATGCAACAAAGAGCCGCAACACTTTATTAAGACAATGATCTTATTAAATTTTATTGAATTTTGTAGTTCACACTGACAATGATCTTATTTTTATAAAGAATTTGACCTTTGATGGATATTTTATAAAGAATTTGGTTGGATGGATATTTTTAGTGTTGAATTTATGAATATAAGAGTATAATAATGAGATAAAAATTTAGTAAGAAATATTAAATAATGTATTAATTAATATTGTATTGACTTTTTAATTGGTGTTTTTTTTTAAATTCTAATTTTTAAGGGTACATATCTATGATGGATTACATTCACATTTTGAACTATTTTATAACTATTTTGATATACTTAGTTTGTTTTGAATTTATTTGGCTTCAATATTGGTGATAACATGATCAACATAAACAACTACTATCACAATGTTATCATAATTAATTTTTATATAGATATTTGAATCAAAACAACTCCTTACTTTATATATTTAACTTATTTTATATATTTGAATATGGTTCAAAAGGGGATTTTTTAGAAAATGGTTTAAGTGGATTAAACTCTAAACCCTAAAGCTGTCATTTTGTCCTAGGAAAATTAAGCCATAGATCCCCTTAAAACTATACTTAGGACCCCTCAAAAGCCATCATATATTATTAATTACATCCTTTAAATGTATATTTTAAAAAGTAATATATATTTAACTTAATGATATTTGGTTGCCTTGGGAAACTTTACCAAATTTTATCCCCTTAAGCCATCATTTTGTCATAGGACCTTCATTCATAGATACCCTTAAGCCATCCTATTATGACCCCTTAAGCCATCATAATGTCTCCTAATTTAATGTATTTTTTAATGATATTTCACACCACATTAACAATTATTTATTTTTTCATTTGTAACATGCCTTAGACATAAATGAGTCTTAGGGATTTTTTCATTTGTATTCAATTAGGTCATTTATATTGAATGGTTTTAGGGGATTTAAAAAAAAATGGTTTAAGGGGATTAAACCTTAAACCCTAAATCCTAAATCCTAAAGCCATCATTTTGTCCTAGGATAATTAAGCCATAGACCCCTTTAAAACTAGATACTTGGGCCCCTTTTAAGCCACCATATGTTATTAATTAGGTCTCCTAAATGTACATTTTAAAAAATAGCATAATTTTAACTTAATGAAATTTGGTTGCCTTGGGCAACTTCACCAAATTTTATCCCCTTAAGTCATTATTTTCTCCTAAGACCTTAACTCATAGATCCCCTTAATCGACCCTATTACTACCCCTTAAGCCATCCTACATGGACCCATTAATCCATCATAATTTCTCCTAATAAATTAATGAGATTTCACATCACATTAACAATTTTTTTTTTTTCATTTACATGCCTTAGATATAAATGAGCTTTTTGTGTATGTTTTAAGTTTATTTTTTGGTATGTACATGTATTAAAATTACATAGTTAGATCTTAAATTTTGAAATTTCTATGTACACATGGTCAAGTTGAATGATGTGTGTATGCATTGTACATCCTATTTTTTATTTTAAACATTTACATCTTAAATTTTGAAATTTGTATGTACATGCTCAAGTTGAATGATGTATGTATGTGTATGTATCCTATTTAAACAAACTCATGTACATTTAAAATTTAACTATTTCTTGTAATTTTGTATAATTTAATACAGGTTATGTTATATATATCATGGATCAATTGGATATTGATGATATCCTTAATCCACCTCCTTAGCTCCCTCCACCTCCACCCTGTCCACCTCCACCTCCACCTCCCCCTCCACCCCCTCCACCTCATAACATCCCACCTCCACCACCTCTAGGATTCAATGAGGCTTTCTTGCATGCACAAATCAATGATAATGTTGCATCCATTCAAAATCAAATCAATGCTATTCAAAATGAAGCGTTGATTCTACCACACGTGAGGCATTTTGCATCTATGAGGCAAAATGTTGTTGATGCCATTAGGTCCATTGATATGGACTTAGATAGGCATTGACGATGGCAAGAGGATATGAGAGAATTTTATTCAGATGGTCTCTCATATAAACAAATTTTGGACTTGAAAATAACAAAGGCCCATCTTGCACCTTTTTTTGTTGATCTTGTCACTAACCTACCCATTCCTGCAAATAAACCTAGAATATCGATGAGGTGGTGCAGACATCCACAAATGATTGCACATTTTTGAGAGTGATGGTGGATGGTATTTGACCATCCACCACATGCTAATTTGGAGGTCCCTTTATACTTTTTGAGGAAATTATATGTAGAGTTTGTTTTGGGGAAAAAGCCCAATTATTTTGATTTTAAATCATTTTAGGGTGTTGGTGGCAACACGATACAATAGAGGTTAGGGTCACAGGTTGATCCTCGATGCTCCATGCATGCCAAATCTCTTGTAGATCCTCCTCCTCTTTCCATTCCTGCACTTGTGCATCATCATGTGGTGGTATCCTCATTAGGATCTTTGAGTATGCTAATAGGCAACCTTGATGAGCATACTTCTATGATGACAGCCGGGGCTAGAGATCATGACCATAGAGGAGTATTGTATGGAGCTAGTCCTAGTAACACTCCACGAGTGTTGACACCCCATGTATGTACCAATTTCCATCATGTATGCTATGGACCTGATCAGGCTACACCCAATTCGAGTGGACATGGAGATTCTAGTGGAGAATTTGGTGGCATCAATTCATATGATGATTTTCTTACTGTAGAGCATCACCTTGTAGAAATTTTGACATAGGTATAAATATGCATGTACATGTTGAATTTATAAGAAATTTTTAAGCACACATGTTTTTTTTTTTATAAAAGGCCATAGGCCTATAAATATTATATATTAATAGTAAAGATGTACAAGAGTTTTAGATTCATGGCTTAGAAGCCCATATTTATCCCCTAATTCCTCCAATAATACAAAGTATATGAAGATGTTGAGATTTTACCCACAAACCTAGAGTTTACAATATGCTTTTGGGATAAGAAAAAACAAAACAAGGCCAATTCAATCATTTCATTACATTATCTGAGAATTTAGATTAGACAAAAATGAGAAAAATTCCATATGCAAATTTTGAAGGAGCAGAATTCATTCCTCCATCTAGTCTACTTGAACATCGTTTTCATCCTGATGTTCATGTAAATTCTCCACATCAAATTGTACAGGTGGTAGAGCATTCAAATTGAAAACCATAGCATTAGGACAGTGAGGGGAAATACTATCTACATCTGTGCCCATTGGTTGAGCTGACATTGGGGGATTATGGTCATGTGTGAGCAACACCATAATTGCATTTACCCTAGTTCTTATCTTTTCTGCTAATTCAAAATCAACCTCCCCTACATATCTATTTAACACTATTTGCAAATGGTTTGAATTATGCATCTCCAAGGACTTCTTAATTGCATGATAGATACTAACAAAAGAATTTCTATGCAACAAAAAATGATATGGAAACAAACCTCCTACATATCCTTTCCCCTTGAAAAAATCATAATTTTGACATGCATTTAGTAGAGTATCATCCAATAAATATACACCCTTGACAACTTTATTCGTGATGTGCTCTATTGATTGAAAACACTCGAGCAAATCAAGCAGATTTAAGATGAATATAGATAAAAGATGAGAAGGAAACAATAGAAACCTTGCCTTTGGCTTGAGGATTTCAACTCCTATAACCCTTTTGATGGATTTTGTAAATTGAGTGCAATGCCCCATGAAAATTAAATGAAGCTTTGCATCCTCGAGGGTCTCTATGAAAGGAAGCTCCCTATTGTTCACCAATATGGTAGCTTTGTAATTCTGAGGATAGTACTCCAATAACATTCTTTGGAAATCTCTACACCTTCTTGGCTCCACATGCACCTCACCACTATTTGAAGACTCCTCTTCTTGCAAATAATCTATAGCGACGATTGCACACCCCTTCTATTTTTTGTTACATCGAAGAGACTTAAAAGTTACTCCCTCTGATATCTAGGGTCTCTTCAATCAGCTTCAAGTGTTCTCCACCGTCGATCAAACTTGGTTTGATCTCCACCATTGATTGCACACTCTTTCTACTTCTCGGTATATCGAAGAGACATAAAATAACTCTCTAAAATATGAAGGTCTCTTCAATCAACATCATTCAATCTCTGTCATTTGATCATAATTTTCTAATCACCATCATTGCCCGCTATACCATTGGTAAAATACATGGGCCCACAAAATCTTGGCAAGCTGGCGAGCTGTTGCTATTTGTCGTCCACCTCATCACCACACAATTAACAACAAGGATGTGAATTGACATATTGTGCAATCATCCTTCACCACATTCCCTCACATGTCAAAATTCACCATGGTCACCTCCCTATTTGGTTCCACCAAAAGCAACCATCATTGTATTGTAGGGACTGATCATTCCATCTTGCCTATATCTACCTTTCTCCCCGATGAACATCCACAGTCATTGGTTGTCCTTTGTGGATCAATATTCATTGTTGATTAAACTATCACTATGTCAAAGGGACTTAAAAGATACTCATTCTGATATCCTGACATCTCTTCAATCTGCTTCACAACAACGATGTGAAGCAAGATATTTCCATGTGTCAGCTTGTAGAGCTAGGACCCACTTCATGTACTGTGCACTATCCGATCACCATCAATTCAATCTCCATCGTCGATCTTTGCCTTCGAATGAACTTTGAAGTATCGAAGGGACTTCAAAGAAACTCCCATAGATATGTTGAAGTCTCTTTGATGAAGTTTTAATAGAGGGACTTCATCACATATAAGGGACTTCAAATTGCTCACTCCAATATCAGGATGTCTCCCTGAAAGCCATTGGATGTATAATAATTGAAAGCGTGTCATTGCATCTTTATGAGGACACACCACCGACACCAACCGAAATGCTAGGTAAAGGGGTTGGTCACGAAACAACTACAATGACATAAGTGATAACTTATGTGACCAGTAACCTCCAGTAGGAAGTCAACAAAAAAATAGAAAATTGTTTGCTTGTTAGAAAACTAATTTTCCCATTTTTGCTCTTCCTGAACTATTGCTTTCAATTGAGGATATTTATGTTGCATAGGAAGCTGTCGTTGCACCAAAAGATTGACTTGTTAATACCTGATACAACCACTAGATTTATACAAGATCAGGATCCACAGAAGGCAGTTAAACCATTTCACGAAGCCCAAGCATCACACTGACCCATGCCTACCATAGTAAGAGAAGAACAAGGGAAACACCTTGCAACAATCCCCCCTAGCGCAAGCAAGGGTTTTGAACCTATGACTTCGGCTTTGATACCAATTGTTGCATAGGTGGCTACCATTGCACCAAAAGATCGACCTATTAATGATTGATACAACCACTTGATTTATACAAGATCGAGATCCACAAGAGGTAGTTAAACCATGTCATGAATCCCAAGCACCACACTAGCCCACACCTACCACAAGAAGAGGAGACCAAGGGTGACACCTTGCAACAATTTACTAACATTAGCAGTATCTCCAAGGCATTCAAACTCAACTTGATTGCACCCCATGTTTGCCAAAGTATCTACCAATTTGTTTCCTTCCCTATAGGTGTGGGATATTTGGATTTCACTAAATGCAGACATCAATAACCAAACTTTGTTAAGAACATAGTTCATCCTCCAATTCTATATTCTTCTTTCCTTACAAGAATTGATAATCAACAACAAGTCTCCTTCAATGTGGATCCATTGAAAACTGAGTTTTTTTGCTAATTTCAAGCCATGCAAAAGAGCTTGTTCCTCTGCTAGGTTGTTAGTACCAATTGTCAAATTTATTGCTTTAGCTACTATTAATAAACCTTGAAAATTACAAATATAGGATCATGCACTTGAAAGGCTAGGGTTTCCTCTTGAGACACCATCAAAATTAATCTTATGGAACCCTGGATTTGGAGGCATCCAATGTACTGCATTTCTATCAACTTTCCAATGATGTGGCAAATGGAGAGAACCTTTAAATGGAAAAGATTATGATCCCAGTGGCACAAGAGATAATCATCCCAATTTATAAATAAGGAGGTCACATTTTTAGAATTCTGAACATAGGAATAAGTGACCTCTCAGATAACTTTCTCAAATTTCTCCTTAATCTGCTACACAGACATTGATTCTTTTATGAATATACACATATTCCTTTCCCACCAAAGACTCCAAATCACTATTGCTAGTACTACTTTCCATATACATGCATATAATGAAGATTTATAGAGGACCGACCAAATTGAAAACAAATCCCACAATGATTTGGGTAGAGGGAAACAAATACTTAGCTTTCCTTTTATAAAATCCCAACATTCTTGTGCCATTGGATATTGCACAAACAAGTGATCCACTGATTCATTTACTTCATGACACAATACACACCTAAAAGGTTCAACAATTTCCAATTTTGACAGTCTATCACTTGTCAAAATCTAATTTCTCAATGCTAACCAAGCAAAGCTTCCCGCTTTAGGAAGCACCATTGGGTTCCAACAAAAGGAGTAAGCCCTATAAGACTGATTAAGAGATTCAATGTGAATGAGTGACTTGTACCCCTCTTTAATTGAATAAGCACCACTTTTGGAAGGATCCCAAAAGAGTTTGTTTGGATAATTTGACAAAAATACATTCCAATGGCTTAATAAACACTACAAAATGAGTTTCTAATTTGGAGCTATTGGTGCCTTGATGAAAAATCCTTCCACTTTACTAGCCCTATCTCAACATCTGAAGAGGTAACATAATCCTTTAACTTTGTGCCCCAACATGCTGATAGAATTTGTTGAGTTGAATTCATTTCCTAGATTAAATTAAGAGGGGAGTGACTGTTCTATGAATCATTCCAAAACTAAACTTTTTCACCTTTGTTTACTTCCTAGGACAAATATGGAATAATGACCTCTTTGCATGCAATAATAAAATTCCACATAGTTGAACCACTTGGTATATTTGAGATAGTAAACATTATGTTTGAGTTCTCACTATCCAAGTATTTGCACTATATTAACTTACACCATTTCAAATTAGGTTTGGCATACATCTTCCATGCCAGTATTGCACCAAGTGCCAAATTTCTTACTGATAAATTTTGGATACCAGCTCCACCTCTAAGCTTATCTAAACACATACTCTCTAAAGAAACCAAAGGGATTTTTCTCTTTTCATCCATATTCCCTTTTCAAAGAATTTTTTTTATAATCTTTTCAATTTCCAGAATTACACATTTTGGAGCCTTCAACACAACCAAATAGTAATTTGGAATAGCTGCTAGAACTGATTTTATCATCAAAATCCTACCTAATAAAGAAATCCATCTAGCTTTCTAGGAGAGTATTCTAGAATTAATTCTTTCTACCACTTTATACCAGTATTGAACTTTATTCATGCCCATGAAAAAAGGAATTCTTAGGTATGCATAGGGAAGTTCAGCCTTTTGAAAGCCTAGCAAATCCACCAATCTCCTTGAAACAAATGAGTTAATATTAAAAATGTAAATTTTATATTTGCTAGCATTTTTTTTTTGGCCTGAAGCAAAAGAGTATTTATCAAGAATTAGCTTAACTTGTGTAGCTTCAACCAACAAAGACCTCCCAAATAGGAGAGTATCATATGCAAACAACAAATGTGTCACTAAAATATTTGTGTTAGGAATTGAAACACCTTGCCACAAGCCTTGTGCATGGAAGTTATGTATTGATCTACTTAACACTTCAACCATTAGAATAAATAGAATGGGTGATAGAGGGTTGCCTTGTCTCACTCCTCGGGTGGAACTAAAAAAACCCATTGGACTCCCATATATAATAACTAAAAACTTTTCCCTTGAAAAAATTGAAAGAAACCACTTGCACCATTTTGAGTTGAAGCCAAATTTTTGCAATACTTGAATCAAAAAACCCCAGTCCACTTTATCGTATGCTTTCATCATATCCAATTTAATGATGAAAGATGTCATTTTTTAACTTTGATGGAATGCAAAACTTCACGAGCTACTAAAGCCCCTTCTGAAGTTTCCCTTCCTAGCACAAAACCTCCTTGTTCTTGTGAAATAACCTTTGTAATGAGAGGTTGGAGTGAGATATATTGCCTTATTGAAAATCTTGTAGACTATATTACTTAAGGAAGTTGGTCTAAAATCTACAATTTTTTAGGATCCTTCACTTTTGGAATTATTAAAATATGCGTTGCATTAAACTTCTTTAACATTGTCCCCATTTTCCTTGATTCTTCTAGAGCAAGAAAGACATCTAAACCAATAAAATCCCAACATTTTTGGAAGAATAATTCCGTAAAACCATCAGGTCTAGGTGCCTTATCAGGAGATAAAGAGAATATCGCCTTTCTTACCCCATCAAGAGTGAAAGGCCTTAAAAGATAATCATTATCCTCTTTTAGAATTAGAGTCTAGGAATGTTTTCTTAAAGATCCTCTTCATCATTTGCAGTAGTTAAGGATTTGTTTTTTGGAGTAGATAATAGATTTTTAAAAAACTTGACATCTTCCTCTTGAATTTCTTCTTCTTTGGTTAAAAATAGCCATGTAGAAATATCCTAAATTGTGAAAATTGTATATAGAGACTTTTTAATCTGCGTTGAAGCATGAAAATATTTTCTGTTTTTGTTCCCTTCTTTAAGCCATAACTCCCTTGACTTTTGTCGCCAATAGACTTCCTCTCTTGCCACAAGCTCTACCTAATCTGATTGTAACTTCTTTTGTTGCTTAAAAGTTACAGCGTCCAATCCTTGCACTATAATTTTTTCATTAATTTTTGAAAGCTCTTTGATAACTTTTTCTTTCTACTCAAAGATATTCTTAAACACATTCACATTCTAGACATTAATTTGTTTTTTGATGTGACTCATCTTCATACATAGTTAAAACATTCTAGAACCTCTAACAAAAGGAGCAATAGCCCACCACTGTCACAACAAAGGGAGAAAGTGAGGATGCCTAAACCACATTTTCTAAAATTTGAAGAAAGATTTGGGCTTTAGGATTGATTTTGTCACATCAATATTCAAAGATATAGCAAAGTGATTAGAACTTGAGAAAGGTAAGATTTCCGAAGACATAACCTTCTTCCCTACAAGCCGGTTTGATGAAACTAAAAACCTGTCCAACCTCTCTACAATTTGTAAGAAATATTTTCTTCTATTTGTCCAAGTAAAATTTCCTTTCTTTGGTAAAATATCCATTAGAGCATTATCTTTAATGAACAATGCAAAGTCTTCCATTACCCTTGGAGGTGGAGATATTCACCTTTCTTTTCATTTAGGCCTGTAATAACATTAAAATCTCCAGCTAATACTACTTTATCATCCCTTCATTCATTCAAGGCATTTGAAAAAATATCCCAAAGTAATTTCTTCTCCCCTATAGCAGTTGGGGCATATATATTTAGCAACCAAAATTGCAAATCAAAATGTGAAATTTTCAATAATTACCAATTTCTTTCATTCTTAATTGGCTCTACCACAATTGTTTTAGCATCCCAAAGAGAAAAAAGACCCTAAAGCACCATGTGTAGGAGAATGAATTGAATTCCACTTTTTCCTTTTTTAAATTGAAGAATCAAAAACATTGTCTGACATTTTGGTTTCCTACAACAATATGACATTTGCTCCGCAAGCATCTAGTTGTTGCTTGACCTAAGCTCTTTTGTCAGAGGCATTAATGGTCCTGTCCTTCCATGATATTATCTTTATTAGTAGAGAGGAGAGCAACATGCTCTCCTTAGACGTTTATTTGCAGACATTAATAATTTGCTATCCAAAGTTGTTTGAACCCTTGCTTCCATTTCTTCTTTCAACTTAGTTATATTCAACTTTTTGCCTCTTACCTAGGGATTTCATTACTGTAGAGTGATTAATAGGTGTCTGTGAAATGGACAAGGTTCGAGAGTAACTGAAATCCACTAACTCACTATCCCCTGATACCACCAACTTTGCATCAACTTTAGTTCATGCACTATATTATCCTCCTTTGTATCCTGATGTACCATAACTTTAGAGCTTTTACCAGTAAATGTTGTTTCAAAAAATATTTACATTTGGTAAACTTTTCCATAGCCATACTATTGGGTAACGCATTTACAAATTCTTCCTCTTCCCTTGCAACTACTTCAGAAATCTGATCAATGAGTTTACTAGCTTCATAAAGCAATATTTTATCAGCCAAGGCTTCAAAATTGTCTTGCTCAATCATATTTCTAAAGGATTCAGTATCTAGATGTTCATAATGAGAGAAAGAGAGCATATCATCTTCTATTTGCATATCTTGAAGAAAATGTTTGCTTTCTACCTCAACTCTATCACCAATCTGTTTTTGTTTAGTAAAACCAGAATCATAAATCAAATCCTTAGCAATTCCATCAATCTGCTACTCAAACATTCAGGGAAGAGACAAATTGCACCAAAAGATTGTTTGATATTGCTTCCATCCATTGGAAATAGCAACACTTAAATTTTTTAAACCCTTGATCTCATTTTTAGCCAACTTAACACTAGCACAAATTATTTCACCTCTCTCCAACTGTTTAGCCAACTTATCACTTGCCCAACTTGTTTCAGCTCTCACCAACTATTTATCCATTTTATCACTTACTCTAACATCCAATATCATGGACAAAGTTACAACTATTCTGCCTCTTATTTTAGAGAGCCCATTATCAACAGATTGGATGAGAGAGGCATTCCAATGGAAAGTTCTAAATTTTTAACTTCAACTTTCGTGGACATTGGTGGAAACTTCTCTTGAACTATTTGTGCCTTAGACTTCCCAATTCTTGACCAATTGTTTTAGTGTGATCTAGAGAATGATATATGTTACATGCATTTTCTAGAGTTTCCACCATAACATCCTGAATCCACTTGCCATACTTAGAATTTATATGGATTTAGTTTGGAGAGGGTTTTGAAGCATCTAGTAACACAAAAACCCTAACTGGCTTTATTGGATTCCTAAAGAATGCTAAATCATGCTTAAGGAAAATGCCTATATGGTTTTCCAAAATTTCAATTAGCTTAAGCTCCCTATATTCTAGGGCTAAAGAATGCATCTGTATACAAGATGGAACAAGTTTTGGCACAAACAGTTCAAATTTGAAATTCAATATTTGTATACACCTAAAATCGGTCCGGAAAATTAATTAATTAAATAGAAGTTATTTAATTAATCGAACTTTTAATTCGTCTACTTATAAATAAATTCTAAATTTATTTATATAGTTCATTTCCTAATTCTTCTATCTTAAACCGCATTCTTCTAATCTAAATTAAATAAAAAAAATTAAATAGTTTGTTTTATTTAATTAAATTTCCTCTTATTAAATTTAAATTCTAAAATTTGAATTTAGTCACATGTCTATAAATTTTTCCTCCTTTCACCTCATCACGCGTCTCAACAAATTGAATATGTCAAATATTTAATTTAGCATTATCTTGAACAAATTCTGAAATAACTTTGGGACACTTGGTTGTCTTCTTTCATTTATTCTTCCTAACACTTGGTAGATTGTTTTACTAAAAGGAACACTCTCCTTGATTCTCTCTAACTTCTTCATTCTCCACCCTTGATCTCTCTTGCTAAAATCTTGACCGTTGGTTACTGCCACATTAGAATATGCTTTAAAAATTCTATAAATACAACTCCATTATACAACAAAAGAATCCCAACTTTGAGCAATCTTACGTTGCAGAATTTTCATTAGAGCATTTGTGAGCATTTAGCAATTAGAATTTTAGAAGCATATTAGTTTATAATCATGGCTTTTCTAGTAGCTACATTTTAGTTATCATGGCAGTTTTCATACAATATTTGCATCACAACATTTAGCATCATATGCTTATCACAACATCATTATCATAGCAACATTATCATATTGTTTAGCAATCAATCATGTAGGAATAGATTTCTTGTATTTTCCAACATTCCATTCTTCAGGTTGTCATTCTAAAGGTCATAGTGCACAAACAATATGAGAGCCATTATGATTTAACAAATCCTTGGAGATAGGAAAAAATGGGATGAGTTTAGATAATTTTTTTTGTTTCAATTCAATTAAATTGTTATTTGAATTCTCTCTAATATAATGTTTCATTGATTGTGTTGTATCTATTGCTTTTGTGTTTACACATTTCAATACTTCACAATACATTTTGGCGCTCACCGTGGGGCACCTTAGCCCTATTTTTATTAACGTTTTTTGGAAAGTTTGTTTATAGATTTGGTCGTGAATTTCTATGTAGTGCACCCATGGCTTCTTTCAACACATAGATTGTGACTTCTGGCACATCCGAGCCCTGTTTTAGCGCATCCAACTCATCTTTCAGCACATCTAGTCTATCTTTTAGCACATCCAGTCTATCTTTTAGCACATTCTATCTATCTTTTAGCACATTCAGTAGTTATTTTAGCACATTTAGTAGTTATTTTAGCACATTCAATAGTTCTTTTAGCGCATCTAGTCTATCTTTTAGTGCATTCAATAATTCTTTTAGCGCATCTAGTCTATCTTTTAGCACATCCAATCTATCTTTTAGCACATTTAGTAGTTCTTTTAGCGCATCGGTGTAATCTTTTAGCGCATATGGTCTTTGTTTTAGTGCATTTGGTTTTCTTTGCAGAAATTCAAAATTTTGGAAACTAATCTATACTTTCTCTATTGCAAGTGCTTAATACACTTGTCAAAGACAATTATCTGAAACTACTGATGGTGTTTGTAGGGGCTGGAGTTATTTTTGTCTTCTTTTGATTAAATTAGGCATCTAGTTTAATTAAGAGGTTAATGAACACCCTATCTACTGTGCTTGTAAAATGGTAGGCCTATGCTCTCCCCTTCATTGGGTGACTAGAATTCCAAACTCACTCTTTCATGTTTTCATAGCACCTTTAGAAGGCCTGCCGTAGTGGGAAAAAGTACTCACCCTACAAGAATGACCTAAGTGGGAACAACTAAAGCCAAGTTTTCTGACCCACTATAATCAAAAGTGAATATGAGGAAACTCACATTCAATAGTAGTGTGCATTGATAACCATCCCCGAAGCCTTTGTTCTAAAGGTTGGGGGTCTCCTATGGGAATTTATCATTTTCCACACCGAACGAAAACCCTTACTATGAACTTTAAGTGTAGAAGCCAGCCGAGTCAGTCTCCAAACATTTTTAATATTCATAGTGCAAGGGGAGGGAAGAATCTTCCCCCAAGATACTCACCATATAACTATTAGGGATTACTAGCCAAAAGTGGAGGATTCAACTTTGGTTAAGACTTGGAAAAGTAAAAAACATGGGCACCCTCTAGGGGGTGACACGGTTGTGTGAGTTGACATAGTTCTAAGATGTGGGCTATGATATTATTAATGACCCTTGAAATTAGGAGTGTTTGATCTATTTTCTCTTGTTCAATACCTATGGAAATCAAAGGAATCAGACTAGATTCTTGAACATACACTTAATTTTTAGATCATAGGCTTGAAACAACTATTTTACAACTTGTTGTTGTGTTTGAAATCATTTTTCAAGAGATCACCCATTTAAAAACACTTAATTCACATGGTTAACAAACAAGAAAAATTATTTGAACTTATTGTTTAGAAGATCGCTCACCAGAAACATCTAGTTCACTGAGTTGGAAACAAGAAAACCAAACAGACTGTCAAAATAGTGAACAATTTCTAGTGTAGCGCATGCATTCCCTATTTCAGCACATACATAATATTTTCTAGTGCATCTAGGGCATTTTCTGGAGCATATGGTCTATCTTTTAGTGCATCTAGGGCATTTTCTAGACCATATGGTCCATATTTTAGCGCATCTATGGTATTTTTTGGAGCATCTGGTCCATCTTTTAGCACATCTAGGGAATTTTTTGGAGCATCTAGTCCATCTTTTAGCGCATCTAGGGAATTTTCTAGAGCATTTGGTCCATCTTTTAGCTCATTTAGGGAATTTTTTGGAGCATCTAGTTCATCTTTTAGCACATCTAGGGCATTTTCTGGAGCATTTGGTTCATCTTTTAGCGCATCTAGGGCATTTTTTGGAGCATCCAAGCCATATTTTAGTGCATCCATGCCATCTTCTAGTGCATTTGAACTCTTTTTTAGTGCATCCATTCCATCTTTTAGCGCATTTGTGCCCTATTTTAGCGCATTCAGTTAATATTAAACCAAAGAGCTAAATTCACCATCTATCTGACAATTTGAACTATAGTTAGGGATCCTCTTCAAAACAAAATCATTCTTCAGTCACAACACAGGTTTAAATTTGAAGAAATTGGTATTTGCAAGTGAAATTATTTAACTAAACTAGGATCTACCACCTTAAAGTGCCTAAATCATCAAACCTATCATTTGATTATTAAGCTAAGTTTCACCATCAGGATCTATCATCCTTCATCATGAAACAACCCTGTACAATCAGATTTAACTTACTCTTATTAATAGGATTTGTCATCTTATTTTACTTAGTTATTATCATTAACATTTCTCAAACAAAGATTAAAGTTTAGTAAAAATTTAACACTTGTATGCCCATTTTAACAAGATCACAAAAGAAAAAACTCAAAGAAAAGGAAATTGAAACTCAAACCATCATGGTTGAAGTAGAAGAAAACCCCTTTCACAGATTCCACCAACTTGAAACAGATGAAATTATTGATGAAGAAATTCAACAAGCTCAACAAGACCTTGAATTCCACAAATTGATCGAGAAAATTCTAGAAAAAGATGGAGAGAAATACCTTTTGATGTTGGCAAACCAAGTTGTGCAATTTCCCAATGACTTCAACGTAAACCAATTGAAAGAAGCTCCCAAGAAAATAGAAACCGATTTACGAACCTTAGATCCAATGATTGTTTTAACTCAACAAATGCAAAATCTTTAACAACAGATCCAAGACATGCAAGGGGGAACAACAAAGAGATATTCGTTGCAAGAAACCTGTCCTTATCCATCTGATATAAATATGAACATGATACCTTCTCCACCAAAGACTACATCATCCAAGTTCAATGTTTTTGAATTCTTGCAAAGGCTAAATGAGAAGCCCAAATCTAAGTCCTCAAACACAAATAATATTGAACAATCCTATCATGTCATGCATTTATCTCCATCCACCATAAGCCAAGATAAACCTCATGATTATTTGATCCAAATTAGCGATTCCACCCAACCACCCTCTCCTATCATACCCTCTACATTCAATGATACCAAAATTCCACAAGCCCTTCCAATCTTTGACTAAGATCCCATCTCTTAAGAATCTTATGATGATCCCCTCATTTCATTTTTCATCCAAGATGATTCCCTTCCATCTCAAGAGAAAATTATTCTTTCAAGTCCTCCTTCCACCCCATCTAATGAATCCATACCATATCATGATTCCATTGCATCCCAAGAGCATAATAATTCTTCCATCCTATCTAATGATGTTCTACTATCCGATGATCAATATATGCTTTGTACAAAATCTCATGATTCCATTCCTCATCAAGATCAAGATATGCCTTTCATACCACTTCATGATGATTCCATACCTAATAAAGAGCAAGCTAATTCATCTCCTACACCTCGTGATCTTTTTCCAAGTCAAGATCAAAGTACCCCATCATCCCCATGTCAAGATCCTATCACACCTATACAAGCTATCCATGAACCCCACACCTATAAATTGGGATCCTCCACCTTTATCCACTCCAGTTTACTTCCAACACCTATCCTTTCATCCATATCATATCCTCCACAAAATGGACTCGCATCTTGTTTCACAAACAATGCATATCCCATTAGTAAACAAATGTGTCAAAGTATGAACTACAAAGGAAAAGGATTAGGCCTCCATGAACAAGGTATCCTAGAACCCCTTTATATCAAAGAAAATCCATATTATCATGGCCTTGGTTATACACCTCATGCTCAAGACATTGGTACCCATTGTAAGTCCAGATTCTATCAAAATAAACCTAAGTATCCTAGTCCATCGAAACTTCCATCTATCCTAAGTCCTTATCATCCAAACCCTAGGACATCAACCTATCCATCCATATTGGGGCACTACATCCCTCCATAACCCATTCCTCAGGAACAACAAAGGCACACATCCTTGAGGCCCTTTCAAAATTCTACCTACAGTAACTCACCCATGATACCTCCATACCATTCATCTCAATCCACCCCTCCCATTGCTCTTGGAAGCAATTTGGGTGCCAAATATCAAAATATTCCATATCAAAATCCACATGTATCAAAGGATCAACATGTCTCATTGAAGAGGCATGCAAAAATAAAATAAAATTTGATCCAAAATCAAAAGAAAAATAAAAAAGGCCACAAAGGCCCGAAAAAAGAAAATCTTCAAAGACCATAAAGGTCCATAAATCAAAAGAAAATTTTAAAAGGCCACAAAGGACCATCAAATAAAAAAGAAAAAATTCCAAGACCACAAAGGTCCATAAAGCAAAGAGAAAAATCTAAAAGGCCACAAAGGCCCACAAAGCAAAAATCAAAGTCAAAAGCTATGTGGATTACTAAAAGTCTCATAGAATCAATAAAATTTAAATTGGCATCCAAATTTTCTAATCCAAAAGCTTCCTCCAATCTTACATATAAAAACCTATCACTTTCCAAATCCATTTCTCCTCCATCACTCCACCACCCTTCAAGGTGTGTGCCA
>VDFB02047230.1:414794459-414805706 GCA_007258455.2 Sequoia sempervirens | reverse complement strand
CTCTCATTATAGGACCTCCTAAAAATCAATATAAACCTCTTGGCCATATCCTAAACTTTGTAAAACAACTCACTCAAAGTAATCATGTGCACCAAAAAGTTTTGCAACAACTAAGATATCATGTGGTTGCTCACACATATAACACTCAAAGAAACAAATAACCAAAACAAATACAAACCTCTATTCCATTTCCTCAACCATATTTCCCCCCCGCACCTCATCTTCCTCAACATAGTGGGAAAGAGTATGATCTTATTGAGCAACTTTATAATACTCCAACCAATATCTCTGTTTGGGATTTGATTCAAACGTCACCTACATACCATAGGATGCTCCAAGAGGCTTTATAGAATATTGATATCTCACCTTCTATCAAATTAAATGATGTAGTAGCCTTGTTTGATTACATGCAAGTAACAAAGTTGGATATTGCATTCCCTCAACATGAGTTACCTCCGCTTGAGGTCCAAAACCAACATGAGGCTCTAATGCTATTTATGGTCATCAATAAAACTGGGTTAGATGTACTCTTATTGACAATGGATTAGTTCTTAATTTTTTTAGCATTCATCTTCTAGATAACCTTGGTGTAGATAACAATCTCATAAAACTTGATGATCTTTCTATTTGTGGCTTCAATAATGTTGGTAAGAAATCACTGGGGACAATAAAACTACCCATTAAGGTAGGATTCGTGATTTTTCTTACCCTTATCCATGCCACGCCAAAATCTATTCATATAATCTTCTCCTTGGTAGATTGTGGATTCATGCCATGAAGGGAGTCCCATCTACTATTCACTGTGTGAGATGAAGTATGAATATAATAACAAGATACATATAGTTAAAGTGGATGCAAAACATTATAATTTACAAATCGATGCCAAACATAACACTTCCAACTCTCTTAATAATTTGATTCCATCTTCAAAGGTCTAACCATGTTACCTTCCAATGATAATTTGATACTATGAACTAACACTTGGGTGATGATTGGGGGTCATTAGATTTTACACCTTGTTTCATTGGGGAGTTTAAAATCTCACTATCAAAGCCCACAACTTTGAATGTTGTTTTGGTAGCATCAATACAATCTATTACAAATAATGATCAAAATAATGATTCATCTTCAAATACATGCCTTGTTGATGATTGGGGTTCATTAGATGTTACAACCTTCTTTTTAGAAGAGTATAAAATCTCACAATATCAACCTAAGGAGCATTATGTTTCATTTTCTCAATCTTTTTCTAAATCAATAAATCCAAAAACATCATCCCATGATGGTGATGGGGGCTCTTTAGCTTTCATCCCTCATGTGTTGGTGATGTCTAATCCTCACATTTTCAATAATTAAAAAGGATTTGAATTCTTGTAAGGGTATGTGCAGGATCATGGTATGCCAAAAAGTGGCAATGGAGAAAAAATTACGTGTTTCATCGACTCAAAAACACGAAAATGCCGAGTTGACTTTATGTGGCTTGGGTGTCAGTACACATTACCAAAGCAAAGCCCAAACCTAGATTTCCAAATTGGATATCCGATCCAAATCAGATATCCGATTTGCAACACACATATATTTCATTTCAGACTAATTAAAACTCATTTCACATTTGTTTAACCACGGGCGCATAGTGAAAACTTCATTCTGCAAATCAGATATCCGATTTCACGCAAATCCATCTTCAAAAGGTTAGATTCTTGGTTTTTCTTTTCTCTAATCAAATTTTCAATTAGATTTGTGTAATTTTAGTTAATTTTTTATAGATTTTTTGATAGATTTTTTATGAAAAAATTGAGTTTAGTATAGATTTTGATGAAAATTGAATGTTTGTAATGGATTTTGATGAAAATTGAATGTTTGTAATGGATTTTGATTTAAAAATAGTGTTTTTTATGTATTTGGATTAAAAATTAGAGAATTTTATAGATTTTTGTTAAAAACTAGGGTTTTTGTTGGATTTTTAAAAAAAACTAGGGTTTTTTAATACTATTTTCATTTATATTGTCTAATTTCAATTAGATTAATTATTTTTTAACTTTAATTAGGCATTATGGCTGATGACAATGAAAATGCAATAAAATGCCAAACGCTTCCACCACCTCCACGTACCATCAATTGAAGAATTCAATTTTGTGCGGAAAACTGCAAACAATTAAGGGGCATTTCCGATAAGTTTGCGCGAGAGTCCCTCGATTATCCGGAGATGTCAAAAATCACACAATGAAAGAAATAATTAAAAACATGGAAAAACCCTCTCCCTCGCAACATACCGCCTTTCATTCGTGGCGCAGTTATCATGAGAGAATATTATGCATGGATTGTCCCATGGATGATGTGAAAGATCTCGTAATAACCAAAACCCAAATAGCCTCTTTATTTGTTAACCCCCGCACTGGTTTGCCAGTTAATGTTAATAAACCAAAACTTTCTATAACATGGTGCACTCATAGAGATATTGTAGAAAACTTTTGGGATTGTTGGTGTATGGTTTTTTTGAAACCACCGAACAACAATTGTGATATACCATTTTACTTTATAAAAAAATTATATGCTGAGTTTGTGTTAGGGCATCATGTCAATTACTTTGACATTAAACCCTTCCAGGGCGTTGGTGGAGGTATACCCCAAGATAGACCAGGGGCAGTTAGAGTAATACCCCGCCCATATGTTCCCCCTCCTCCCCTTCCTCCACCACCTTCAGTATACCATCTAGATATTATGCAGGATGCGGCCACACATACTATCCATGCTATTCACTCTTTGAGTGGTCTCTTTTTGGTTTCACATTTTTCTATAGTAGCTTAGTCACTCGTGATGTTGGTGATGGTTTCATGCCAATAAGCATATCCTCGCCGTCCACATATTTGTGTACCACATACTTGTTCCAGATGTGCCGCCGCCGATATGTTTGTCCCTAGACAAACAACAGCATCCCTTGGACACTTTCGATTATGACTTCCATGATGTGGACATTATAGATTAGACACAGGGGAGTGGATCACACCATATAGATTCCTCTCCTACTAGAGAGGGGGACATTGGAATAGTGACACAGGTAAAATTTAAGTTGTGAATTCATAACTTGCATTTGTTTTTAAATGAATATTAATAAGAGATAGTATAATGTACTAATATTTATTTACATGGTCTATTTAACAGTTGATGTCCGAGGAGGAGTTGACACAAGTGACAGATAGCACCCTGAGGGCCATTTCATTTGGCCTCAACATGCACACAAAGATATTTTTTGCACTCACTATTTACATTTATTTATTATATACTTTCTTGTCATTTGAATTGTCATTAATGAAATTATATAATAACTTATATGTTTATCTTATTTTCCTCTTGTAGGAAATACCTAGTGCGAGCGAGGTGCAACCTTGTCCAGATTATGGAAGTGCAATGTTGGATAAGGGGAAGGTAATTGAACCCAAATTTGATTGAATTAAGAATTTTAAGATCTTATATTGATTATACATACATCAACATAGATTGGTAGTTTCATATGTACTTGTCATTTTTATGTGCAAGGAATTATGAGCTATACGTCCTTGTTGACAAGTGCCACAATGCTCAAAGTAGTATGTATTGGAACACTTGAAGGAGTAGGTGTTGAAGCACCTCAAGGAGGAGGTGTCGAAACACCTAAAGGAGATAAAGAAAAAGATCAACCTAAAGAAGTATGTGTTCATTTTATTTTGTGTTTGGTATTTATATGTTCTACACTGGCTGTGTATGCTAACTCTGGATCACTTTTATGTTTTTGTTCACCCATATAGATTTGAAATTAAGTATTGTCAATGCCTCGAGGAGGCATTCTAGGACTCCCTGACCCTGAAGAGATGGATATTTCAGGTAATCAAGAGATTACAATTTTAGAGTTCAATTTGTACCTTATCGTATATTGATTTTGATGTTAATGATTGACTTTTAAACATAGTATAACTAATCTCACCAGGGTTTGACTTTTTTCTTATGCAAATACCTTCTAGGCAATGAGTACTTCAAAGAGGCTCCATTTTGATGATCCACCAGTAGTTTAGGATGAGATAGACATTTTGGCATGTAAATATTGAATAGATACCGAGATGGCATATGCCACATATTGTAAAATTTTGTTTGAGTTGGCATTGATGCCATTTTTGTACATGGACATACACTTGATTATTGGATAATTTGATATACAAAAGTTGAGAATCAAAATAATTTGTTCCTCATGTGCATCTTTAAACTCTTCAAAAATTTAATCTTGAGAAATGGTTAAATATCAATGTACAATAGCATGTGCACTTGCTTCATACATGTATTTATTCATATTGTTGACACATTGCATTCAACATCTTTCAACCTCAAAGCATTACTTCACATTGCATAACTAATAACTAGATGTTGATAGATGACAAAATTTCAGTTACAATATAGTTTTTACAAAGTCAACCTAAGTAGCTATGCAATTACTTCACATTACATAACTTAATAATTAAAAAATTTATTCATATTATTGATTACATTGCATTGCACATATTTCAAACTCAAAGCATTACTTCACATTGCATAAGTAACAACTAGATGTTGATAGATGAAAATATTCCAATTACAGGCTTGCTGCCCCCTCATTCCACACACTATGCAACCATTTACTTGCGGTGTAGGGGCTGAACAATGGAGAAAACATGTAAAAATAATATATATATATGCAGCCTAGAAGCATGAATTAGTACCAATATTAATGCATCACCATTGATTACCTTCAAGTAGAGATTTGAATTAGCATCATTCTTCAAGAAGCCCAAACTAGACAGGTACCGATCAATCCTTTCGTACCATGCACGAGGAGCCTGATTAAGACCATACAAGGCCTTCTTCAGCTTACACACATGTGACTCCTTCCCATGAACCTCAAAACCATCAGGTTGCTCGACGTAAACTTCTTCCTCAATCACGCCATTGAGAAAAGTTGTCTTCACGTCCATTTGATGAATCTTCCATCCTCTTGATGCAGCAAGGGCAATGATAGTTCTGACAGAAGTGTAACGAGCAATAGGAGCAAATGTTTCTTCATAATCAACTCCCTCTTTCTAAGAAAACCATTGTCGATCAGCCAAGTGTTGGTGTTAGTGGGTAAATTGCTTGACAATCTTGAGCAAAACAAATATTCATTCTTTTGTGGAGAAACATCATCTACATCTGCAATGGAGGCTTGATGCTTAGGTCTATCTGAACAATGTTTGGAAAAGTGACCAAACTTATCGCACCTAAAGCATTGAATCTTAGACAAGTCTTGCTTCTTCTTGGAAGGGGGAGCACCATCATTTCCTTTGTCTCAATTCCTCTTGAAGAATCCCTTCTTTCCACTTCTTCCTTTCTTCTTCAAAGGTTGGGCGGCAAGAACATGAATCTCTTCATTAGTAGAATTTTGGCCAACACCTCTAACCATCAATCTTGATGCATAATGAATTCAATCAGCCCTCAAACGATCGAACTTCAGGAGTTTGGACCTTGCACTAATTCCTTGAATATAGGACTCCCAAGACAATGACAAACTGTTGAGGGCAAGCATTGTCAAATCCTTATCTTTAACTTGTTGATGCGTGTTTTATGACACACTCGTACATCAGAATAAAAATGCCCAGAGACACCCTATCCTCTCTTGAAAAACCACCTCGTATGCTAAGATTGCGAGAAGATCATTTGGCGATTCCAAGGTTTCTTATGTCAGGTCTTGGCGTGTGGTAAGCTCAATGGGTGTTGTGATTTTCTAGTAATCACAAGGGGACTTACACTGGATTTTTTCAATTCACAATGAAGGTCTAGACAATGAAGCTCTTTTATTTGGGTTGTAGATCAAACAAATTGAAAAGGAGACAAGGGGTCAGAAGTTCTAATCTACTTCCTAAGAATTCAAGAGACGATATTGACTTGGTGAAACAAAACCAAAATTTGTTTCGCCACGCAGGAATCATGCCAACTATGCAAAGCCATTGCAATCTTCAAGGAAATGTGCTTATGGTTTTCATATCATGAATAACTACCTTCCAATCGAACAATATTTATCCAGATAGAAGTTAAGAATCCACAGAGTAAGCTCAGGCTAACTTTATGCATTGAACAAAAATAATTCGTTCAAAGAAAGTATGAGCAAAAGTTCCACCATAAATTAATGCTTATCAAATCTTGCATTCATCTAACAAACTTTCAAAGAAAATTTTATTCCAAGTGTAATCTAATTCTAATATATCTCCAATCTATGGTGGAAGAAGTTATGCAACCATGCACACTATTTGACAATAAAAGTGGTTCAAATCAAATCATGCATAAGAGCTTTTATTATTAGAAATAGTCTATCACAACAATTCTATACACTGTCTCCACCCTTTACAAATGAGGGGCGAGCTCAATTTCACTTTAAGGCTGGCAGACTTCCTCTTTTCTCTTGCCATTTCAGACTTAACATGTTGAGCGGACTTCACTCATTCACTTTCCATGTTCATATTCTTCTAAGTGCGGACACTCATTATCCTCTTGAAGTGGATTTGGCAAGATTCCATCTTTTATGCCATGTCACTCTTTAGTAAGTGTGAACCTTGTCAAGTTTCATGGCCAAGACATGTGGCGGATTTCAATCATGTTTGACACATCCCTTTCTTAACATGGGCAGGCTTTGCTGAGTGTTTGTGTAGAGAAACAAGGGTGGACTTTCCTTTATGTATTGCTAGTGGAATTTTCTTTATACCAAGCCATTGATTATTTCCTTGGAGCGGACTTGGCTATATTGTATGCCACTTTTATATGGCTGGGCGGGCTTAGTCTTAGCAAGTGCCATGTTTTACTCTTGAAGTGGACTCTACTCTCCTCTTTGCTAGCGGACTTCCTTCTCTCTTTTCCAAGCTTTTTCATGTACTAGAACAGCTGGAAGAGATCAACGAAGCTACTAACATCAACAGAATTATGGTAGCTTGATATACAGAGTCTATTGATGCCAGGGTTCAATTTGTATGATATTGAGAGTGGTAGCTTAATATAGGTCCACAATACCTTTTTGTAATATCATAGAACAGGGCTCATAGACTGACCTCTAGTCAAAATGTCTCTCAAATGCACAAAAAAGAATGAAATTACTTCAAACCAAGTTTGTGAGAAGTTAACTCTGTTGCCCACTAGTTTCCCTTAAGAGTCCAAAGTGCTAAAAGGAAACAATTTTTGAAGGGCTATTTCTCAGAGATCATGAGGCATACAGATTCTTCGTCAAAGGGTATGGGATTGTGTTGGGACCATCTACAAAAACCTCTCTCGGTTTTTTCTATCTCGGAGGCGTTTTCCTGTGGTGATGAATTTTTAGTGGAGGGAAAAGTTGCCAGATGCAAGCAATGTAAAGTTGCAAAGTGGTGCAACTTTCATTCCGCAACTCGTACGACCAAACGGACCATTCCAAAACGTCCGTATGGGTACGTTTATGCTAGGGATCATCTTCTTTTGTACCCAAATATGCTGAATCACTCCGAGCTACATTGGACTGACGATTTCCCTTAAGAGTCCAAAGTGCTAAAAGGCAGCAATATTTGAAGGGCTATTTCTCGGAGACTGTGGGGCATACAGACTCTTTTTCGAAGGCTACGAGATCGTGTTGGGACCATCTACAAAAACCTCTCACAGTTTTTGCTATCTCAGAGGCGTTTTCCAGTGGTGATGACTTTTCAGTGGAGGGAAAAGTTGCCAAAGCAATGTAAAGTTACAAAGTGGTGCAACTTTCATTCCGCAACTCGTACGACCAAATGGACTGTTCCAACACATCTGTATGGGTATTTTTACACTAGGGATGGTCCTCTTTCATACCCAAATACGCCGAATCACTCCGAGCTACATTGGACCGATGATTTCCCTTGAGTCCAAAGTGCTAAAAGGCAGCAATATTTGAAGGGCTATTTCTGGGAGACCATGGGGCATACAGACTCTCTCTCAGAGGCTACTAGATTGTGTTGGGACCATCTACAAAAATCCCTCTCAGTTTTTGCTATCTCGGAGGCATTTTCCTGTGGTGATGACTTTTCAGTGGAGGGAAAAGTTGCTAGATGCAAGCAGTGTAAAGTTGCAAAGTGGTACAACTTTCATTCCGCAACTCGTACAACCAAACAGACTGTTCCAACACATTCGTATGGGTACGTTTATGCTAGGTATGGTCCTCTTTTGCACCCAAATACATCGAATCACTCTGAGCTACATTGGACCAACGATTTTCGTTAAGAGACCAAAGTGCTAAAAGGAAAAAATATTTTAAGGGCTATTTCTCAGAGACCGTGGGGCATACAAACTCTTCGTCAGAGGCTATGGGATCGTGTTGGGACCATCTACAAAAACCTCTATCATTTTTTGCTATATTGGAGGCATTTTCCTATGGTGATGACTTTTCAATGGAGGGAAAAGTTGCCAGATGCAAGCAGTGTAAAGTTGCAAAGTGGTGCAACTTTCATTCCACAACTTGTACGACCAAACAGATTGTTCCAACACGTCCGTATGGGTATGTTTACACTAGGGATGATCCTCTTTTGCACCCAAATACTCTGAATCACTCTGAGCTACATTGGATCGACGATTTCCCTTACGAGTCAAAAGTGCTAAAAGGTAGCAAGATTGTGTTGTAATTGTAAGTGCTAAAAGGTTGGATCAAGCTTGTGCAGGTTATAACAATGTCATCTTTAATTGTAATTGTGTTGTTTAAAGCCACCTGACTCATGCATTAGAAAACTCTTACTCAATCAGCTTGAACATTATGCACACCCAAATACCTTGTTTCCACTTTGCTAGATCAAAGACTCAATTACATTGGAAATGACCTTCACATGACATTTTTTAATTTTTTTTGGGAAAAAGTGGCAAGCCACTGTAATTTATTATATATAAATAGGAGATATTACAAAACCTGGTTCAAATGAGCATACCGGTAGGAAAGAACCAGGAAGAAAACCTCCATTTGTAGCTCGATTAATTACAATAAGTTACTATAGAATTGTCTCAATACATAGTTATGGCCTTCTTACATTGTTTCACATTTCAAAATTGAAATTTTACAAAATTTTCCTATTGGAGGCATTCAGGGCACAGTCTTCCACAAGAGTAGTATGTTCACGTTATGGACTGACAAGCACCTGTACAAACCATCAAGCTAGCAGTTAAACTACATACAATAGAAAATATGCTTAGAATAACCAATCTATATTACTGTAATCTTTCACATACCTCTCTAAAAGGATCAAAGCTGGCTATTGTTGCAGCAAGTCCATGATCAATCGTGCCAAAAATATCACAAAATTTGTCAAATAAGAAATCTATATTTTCATAATAGAAAATATGGTTAGACTAACAAATCTATATTAATCTAAATAACCTGAATGATGATGAATTGGGAATGCAAACTATAAAAAATGCTTAGAATAACCAATCTATATTACGAATTTTAAGAGGCATACAATAAAATGTCTTCAAACCTTCAAAATTCCTTTGTGAGATTTCCATATTTGGATGTGTTTCAATAAAAAATTTGAACAACATTGTTTGGCTTGATTCCAAGAAATGTTTAGGATGTGGTGTACGGTCTTGATTTCCAATTCTTAACTTTAAAACATCCTTTGCATTGGGTGATACTCTAGAGTTATCATGCCAAAATTGTTGAATTACTTTTTTTACATTATCAGTTAGCTTCTTATCAACACGTGGAAGCCTCCCGGCAAAAGCCCATGTATCATTTTGAAGAGGATCATCTATTCTTTCTCTTCTTGCAAGTGCTTTATCCAAAGTTTATGATTTATGTCAAAATCAATACAAATTTGTCTCATAAATCGAGCCTTGGCATTGCTCGGTCAATGTCTTATCGCTAAAATATTGTATGAAAAGTCTTCTAACCCAAAACCAAACAGTTCGTGTTGACCTCTTGCCTTCAAAATTGTTTATAATGTTCTCATCAATTTCAATTAACCATTTAGGGGTTTTTGAAGGTCTTGAGTTTGGAATATGTCTTTCTTCCACACAAGGTTCTTCATTTCTCATGTAATTTGGTGAAACATAATTTACACTTAGTTCAATATTATGTTCAACATCTTCATTTCCAACATTTTTCACCTTCAATTTCAATAATTTCATTTCCCAATTTCAGCACCATATTCAACATCTTCGAATCCAACATTTTACCTTGAACATTTTCATTATCAATTTCAATATTTTCATTCCCAATTTGAATATCATGTTCAACATCTTCAATTCCAACATTTTCAGCTTGAATATTTTGAGTATCAATTTTAACATTTTCACCTTCTACATATTCAATTTCCTCTTCACTAGAAAGACCAAAGGACTCAGATTCACCAATATTTAACATACCTTGTCTTCTCTTCCTATGACCTTCTTTATCTTTTTGTCTATATGCTTCAATTTTTTCTTTTGTAAGGTTTCTCTTACGTTTATGCTTCCGATGACTGTTGCTCCCCATTATACCTCATAAAAGATGCTAAAAAATCATATTTTATGAAAAATTTGAGTGGAAGATGCTCCAAAAAGTTGATCTTTGTCCCTTCCTCTCTGAAACCGCACATTTGTCACCTGCAAAGCCTGCAAAAAGAATGTAGGGTCCATTGGAATGCAAAAAAGGGGCCATATGGGGTTTTCTTATGGCCCATAAATCGGATATCCGAACAAATCCGATATCTGATATGTAGAACTTTGAAAATAAAGCAATTTTTTAATGCTCCCCAACAACACAATTTTAGTGTTTCAAATCAGATAACCGATTCAAATCGGATATCCGATTTGTGCATGCATAACTTTACAATAATTAGGTGGAGGTTGGGCAAGAGAGAGAGAGAGAGAGAGTGAGTGAGAGGGAGAGAGAAGATACTTGAGGGAGGGGGAGAGGGTAGGAGGGAGAGACTTGAGAGAGAGAGAGGAAAGGAAGTGGGGAGGGGAGGAGGGGAGAAGAAGGGGAGAGTGAGGGAGAGATAATTAGGAGGGGGAAGGGAGAGGGAAAAGAATGAGAGAGAGAGAGTTCATTAGGAGGGGGAAGGGAGAGATAGAGATAGTTCATTAGGAGGGGGGAGGGAGAGGGAGAGAGATAGAGACATATAGGAGTGAGTGAGAGGGAGAGAGAGACTTGAGAGAGAGACAAAGGGGGGGAAGTGAGAGGGGAGGAGGGGAAGAAGGGGAGAGTGAGGGAGAGATAATTAGAAGGGGGAGGGAGAGGGAGAGAGGGGAAGA
>VDFB02047230.1:414760560-414794359 GCA_007258455.2 Sequoia sempervirens | reverse complement strand
ATAAACCAAATTGTATATTCTAAACTAAATATATTAAAATAAAATATAAACTACAAATGAGATATATTGCATACGTTAAATCATATGTTATAAAGTCTTGACATTTTTTAAAATGCTATGTAAACAAATCGGATATCGGATATATATCGGATATTCGATTCAAATCGGATATCCGATTTAAATCCAATATTTGATATGTTTGACACAAAATTCATTACCTAGGGAATAGGCTCGGGTTTGCTTTGGTATTTGGTTAGGAGATGCCAATCCTAAAAAGTCAACATAAAAAGCGTGTTTAACAGCTTACCTTGTTTTTCCGGACTTCGCCCATGTGGCTGACAACTTTATTTTTAGCCAAAATTGATAAAATGAAAAGGGTTTGTAGAGGAGATTCTCAGCTTTTTTCCAATATAAATGATGCTTTATTTTGAATTTAATAGATTATTATTATTCATTTTCTATTAGAATTATGACTAAAGTCCTGATTGATAGGCTGATTGTAAAACATCTATAACTTTCAAATGGTATCATATTTTTTGAATCCAAAATATGCGTCACATTCTATGCTTCGCACACTATAGGATTAAAAAAAAAATTGAATTTCATGAAGTTTTGACCAAGTTAAGGTGGTCGGACATAAGAGCTTTTATATTTTTAAAAAGTTGTAATAAAAATTCATAATTAATTATTTACTTGGAAAAATATTACAAAAAAATATGTGTCACATCTGGACATGAGTCCTCTACTTATATCTAAAATATCATAAAAAATATTATCATTTTATTATGGTTAGGGTGGATAGATAGACACTACTTCTTTTTTTTTCCTGAAATTTAAGTAATACTGCATTGAAATTTCAAATTTTCACCAAATAGATTTTGTTTAAAATAAACCTAGTAGTTTAGAAACTACATTCAATTTCCCAGAGATTCTATTCTTACATGTTTTTGAATTAATATAGATAACTTATTCAAATTTTTACGTCAAGTTGCCTAACTCTGATTTTTTTGAATTTTCATTGCCACTTAAGGGCCTGTTTGGCCCATCATGATCCTGTACATACCCATAAAATAATCGATTCTTCTCATGATCATTTAAAAAATATTTCTCTTCCTCCATCTGAGTAGGAAAAGTGTTATGGGTTTGGATTTAAAATTCTTTCTAAAAGTGGATATAATGAAAACATGAAAGGAGTTAAGGATCATGTGAAGTCTACACCATACCTTTCTAGAAGGAGTTTATAATTCCAACCTTCTCCTTTGTCTACATATCATCCTTCATCATCTACTATATTTATAACATCTAGTGGTATGTGAAAAATATTTTCTTCACAAGAGAAAAAATTGTCTCCTCCTTATCCTCTATTAGTGCTAGAGCATATTTTGTTGAGGCTTCTCAAAGCTCACTTGAATACTCTCCCTCCTCCAACACGTAAGAAATATTTAAAAAATAATTCTTTTTGTACAGTCATCAAGTGCATGGTCGTTCCACAAATGAATGTTTGGCCTTGAGTAATAAAATGCAACTTATTGATTGTGGTGTTCTTCCATGTGTTGATGCACCTAATAATTATAAATAATAATCTCTTTTATATGGTGTTGCTCCTCACTATGTGGCATTTTTAGCTTCATATATTTTCTCATTTCCATTCATGGTGGTACAATCTTGCATGCAACCGTATTTCTTTCTATGGTAACAACACAACAGTCTCTTACATGGTTGTCTCTACCTTTACACTTGGGGAGAAAGGATAACTAGTGTTGGGAGGTGTGTATTCTTTTCAAGGATCCTCTCTTCCCCTTCTTTTCCTTAAAATATCAAAATAACAAGTATATTGACATTTTAAGGGGGTATATCACCCTATCCATTTTATTGACATCTTTTGAATTTTGATCTATTGGCATGCCCCCTTGGTGGTGGTGTTGTTTATAATGCCTCCTAAGGTATGGTTATCGATTCATCCCTTGTGACGTTAATAATTTAATTCATCCTTCGTGATGTTAAAATTTTGTACACCCCTTGAGGTGATTCATCTCTTGTGACCTTAAATGGTTCCCCATGATGTTAAAATTTTATGTGCTCCTTGAGGCATGATTGGAAAAATATCCAATGAATTTGGCATAACGAAGCTTTCCAATTCATGAACTTGAGCATTTTTACATGGTCACCTAGCATAACAAAATTGCTTACCAATGGAGCCATGTGTTTCATGAGTGATCTACCATAACACAACTTGCTAATCATTACGAGAGCACCATTTTTTCTAACATCATATTTGAGGAATGACATTTGGTATTTGAGACAAATTTAAGACTGGGGTCTCTTTACCTTGCTAACTTGAATCCTTTCTAGTGTGCTAACCTTATGTTTATGTTTTATTTTTATCATGTTTGCATTGTGTTTATTATGTGTTTGCTTTGTGTCTTTTGTGTGTTTTCTTCATGTATTTAGTGTGTTTTCTTTATGTATGTTTTATGCATTCTTTTAAATGTACTCCATTGATTATTCATTGAGTGCTTTATGTATGATTGAATCTTTCCTTGTGTTGTGTGCATGTTTTTCTTAGCATTGGGGATTGATGGGATCCTAAGTTGGGGGCTTGTGTACCCCTCAACTTTTTTTCATCTTGTTCTTCAATATTTTGATACAATAAATATTCCTTTAGTATAAGTATGAATATAAGATCACACTCTTGGTAAAGTGGGAGCTAAATGTAGCATCATAAATTTTCACTCCTAATAATTTAACACTACCTTGACGCCCTATTTTTCCTATAACCTTAATTATAATAATAATTTATTCATTTCGGGGCTAGATTGATAAAATACATTTAAATCCTTGGCATCTCAACAAGTTTGAGAAAAAAATCACCCAATCAAGGGCGTTGGGTTCCCTTTACCTTAATGGTGTCCTAATTCATATTTGAATTTTGGTGTCAATCTTTGGAAAATTAAAAAGATTCCAAGCTAGCCTATAATTAAAAATATCAATCAAGATGCATATATAAACCATTTTTTTTCTTTTCAAACATAAGAAAATAGATAATTATGAAGGAGCTAGTATGGCCAAATTAAGATGTATTGAGTTATCCTCTACATGTTATTTACAATAATTATTGTGTTTTGTGAATTAACCTCTTACATGTCTATCAAGAATTCTAGGAATCCATTAATCAACATTGGTGGTAACTTGTGGCGGGGCATCACCTCATCAAGGATTTCATACCAAAGGTAATCTTGTCAATTATCATTTATCATTTCAGTCAATTATTGTTTTGGCCTTTGCCCAACCTAGGGTATGCCCTCTTGATCATCAGCATTTATTATATGTAGAGGTGGAAACACAAAAATGGGGTTTGATTTAGGCAAGCCCCTCTACAACACAATCGTTCCCCTTCTTTTCATATGTGCAAGTCAAATCCAAAGGTTCCACCAATAGAAAACTACAACAACACAATTTAGATCTATACCTTATAACCTAAAAGTTGCAGATCCAAAATATTATATCTTAGTCAAGGGTGCCCCATGCCCTTGAGTAGAAAATTATACTTCAAATTTCAATGGAAGGTGCATAAATATCTGCCTTTTTCAAATCTAGGTTTGTTCTATCAATTTCCATTTTTGTTTGTGCGATAAATTACATTTTCAAATCTAGGGAAACACACATCAAATTTATCTCCTTTACAACTCAAGAGAACACAAACCCTAGGAGATTAGCTCTCCGTTGTGGCGACAAGCCAATCATCAAACCCTAGTTGGTTTATGTTTGAATGTGGATTCAAAGTGAAAATAAGTTAATCTAGTTGGATATAGGATCAATTTTCCTACTCTACAAAGGCTAAAAAAATAGGGGACATAGCAGTATGTTTTCTTTTCAAAAATCTTATTTTCCATGGAAAATATTTGTTCTCTTAAAGTGATATACCCCATTCCATTTCGTCAAAAGTGATATACACTAACTTTGGATCGACTAAGAATTTTCTTATTCATGAGAATATCTTAGAACAAGAGGATGCAATAATTGATACTCATGTTTTTCCCTCTCCCAATATCTCCCCTACTTGTGAGGATATCTTGGGGCAAGAGGATGCAATCATTGGTACTCATGTTTGTACCTCTCCCAATATCTCCCCTACTTGTGAGGATATATTGATACTCCATTCATAGACAATTGTCAACAAATAGTCAACTCAGTTCAAATTGTAAACCCATAATTGATCAATTATCCTGAGCCTTCCCATGTTCTTAAATGTCAAAATATGTATTCCCTCATTATTGGACCTCCTTCAAACTAGTCTAAACCTCTTGGCCATATCCTAAACTTTTCAAAGAACCTCACTCAAAATAACTATACCCACCAAAATGTGTCACAACAACCAAGTTATCACATAGTTTCTCACACATATAATACTCAAAGTAACAAACAACCAAAGAGAATTCCAACATCCATTTCATTTCCTCAACCATATCTCCCCCCTGCACCTCTTCTTCCCCAACATAGTGGCAAAGAGTATGATCTTATTTAACTTCATAATACTCTAACCAAGATCTCTCTTTAAGATTTGATTCAAATTTCACCTACCTACATGGTATGCTCCAAGAAGCTTTACAAAAGATTTTTATACCACCTTTTGTTAAATCGGGTGATGCAACAACCTTATTGGATGGTATGAATACAACAAACCTAGATATTATTTTTCATCAAAGTGAGCTACCTTTGATCTTAACATATATTCTTTGATGTTATTCATTACTTTTTCCATGGATTCCTCCTCTCTTTTCTTCTTGTTAGTCTTTTGTCCCAAGCTCTTCCCATTTTTTGACCTATGATTAAGAACCTTCACAAAAAATTGGCTAATACAACTTTGTTCAACTATTTTGAGTTTATCATGTTTCTCTTTCTTATATTTTGACCACTAATCTCCTCCCAAATCTTCCCCCATCTGCTCATAGAGAATAGGTTCATACCTCAACAAGCCCGACGCCTCATCTTCCAAGGGATCTTTTGGGCTCTCTTTGTCATCCTTAGGGGACAATGATGAAAAAATGCCTTTTTCTTGTATCACCACCTCCCTTGACACAACAATTTCATCTGGGGGTGCATCATCTCAGCTTGTTCCTTCTTTATATTCCCCTTCATTCCTCTAAGATACTGTCTCATTAGGCATCGTTGTATCCGAATTCTCGATAGGAGTTCCCAATTTTGATCTCGCTAGTTGTAAAATAGGTAGTTAATTTTTCTTGTCTTCCTTTGCAATCCCCTTATGAGCATGTAGCCTCTAGAAACCTCTTTCAAAGTGCTCCTTGCTAATACACTTTAAACAAAAATATTTCCATTCTTCTACTTCAATCAACTGTTCCCAAATACCACTGGATTTAGCAAGATGGATCACCTTTGGGAGAGGTTGAATAATTATCAACTTCATTATAACAAACATAGTTGACTCACCATCCCCCATATCCAGGCCCAAAACAAGCCCTAGTTTGGATCCGATTAGTCACAAGTAATTGCTAGACTAGTACTCTATAGGAAGGTTATATAACTTAATCCAAAACTAGTCTTTGGATGGAGCCATCAATCTTGGGTTGAAGTTTTGGGACCATTTCTCTATATACACCAACTTATCCCCCAACCGCCATTCAATTTAGGCTAGCACTTCATCATGGTCTTTCTCATTTTTGAAATCTGCCACAATTTCTTTTTGGTAGGAAGGTTAACAAAGCCAAAAACTTCAAGTTTTTCGCCACCCACTCTAGAATATTTTCCTTGCTAGGGTTTCTGCCAATTATTCTTTTGATCAATGTTGTCTAACATAGATCCCCCACATCCTTGTTTTCCACCTCAGAGACGTCAATTTTCACAGGCTCAACAACAAACTCCAAGACGCACTAGACGTTTGTATCTCTACTACTCCTGTATTTATTTTTCCTTGCCTTCATCCCTATTTCACATGATCTTATCGGTTCTAATTCCTTTGGAGATCACATATGTTTCTCTGACCACCTTTTCTCCCCTAATGTATAGCCTCCTGCCACTCCGATCTTCTTCTACCTACCTGAATTATGTTTGCACCTATTGCATAGGGTGAAGCTCGCTACCCTAGATCATATCACTACCTCCCATCCCCTCCACACCTTCCTTAATTTATGAATGATTTTTTTTGTTCCTTTCCATCATTCCATTGACTCTTTCCTTGTGGCTCCCTTTTATTTGAAATAATATCCCTCAATTTCAGCTTCTCCAATGACCATTCCTGCTTCGCTTTGTTAGTATAGTGTTGTCATTGATGTCAAAAGGGGAAATCATGCAAGGGAGATTGTTTGCATGATGAAAGAGGATCAGAGGTGAGATGGACCTGATCTAGTAAAGGAGGATGTTGGCATTAATGTAAAAGTATCATTGATGTCAAAGGTTGAAGCTGTGTTGTGCAAGTGTTAAAGAGATTGTAGAAGTTTGGGCCTCGGGTCTCAGGATTACAATATATCACTTGTTGAGGAAGGAAGGTGTTTGGAGTTAGTCATTTTTGACTATGCCTTAAAGTTTTGGGCATCGGGCCTCATTCATATCTCTTACCGAGTCCCTCATAGTGATGAAGTAAAATCTACTAAGTTTAGTACATTTCAGACTTCGAACTTCATGTATAGATCTTACCTTTGTGTTCGAAGGAATGGAGTATGGAGTATTCAGGAACTACGAACCCTGACCCCCAAAAAGGCTTCAAAGTTTGTGGATCGAGGGGGAGGTTTGCATCTTACTACAAGGCATGTGTAAAGGTATGAAGTATGTTCGAACCTCGACATCCAACAAGATCAGTACAAAGATGGTGTTTCACACTTTGGAGTTTCACAGGTATAAGTTATGGTCTGTGATAAATGTGAAAGGAGGTAAATGGAAAAGGGTTAGGCCAATGGCTGAATTGCGACAAGAGAGTTAAGTTTCATTAGTGTAACAAGTTCCTTTCGATGGGACTTGTCTTGGAGTCCCTTCGATAGCTTGATGATTGTCTCATTGGTGGACACTAGTGTTTCGGTAGGAGTCTGGAAGGACTCCCTTCGATTGAGCAATAAGGAGAACATAAAATCATCGAAGTGACTTAGGAATTTCAAATGGAGTTACATGGTTGTCCCTTTGAATTGGCAATGAGTGAGGTCAATGGCTTTGTTGGACTGTCAGTGATGTCAGAAGTGTATACATAGTAGCTGCCCACATGCCCACTAAGAATTCAATGGGTCCCGTGCAAGACCTGCGAGGAAGTGGGGATTGGTGGATGCAGTCCACGTCAGTTGATATGTGGTAGTGGGGACCAATTGAACACTATGGTATGCCATATTGGTGTGATTTTCTCTTTTTGAAGGGAGTTACATGGTTGTCCCTTCAATGCAGCGATGACAACCTTCATCAAGCGAACAAAGTAATATCATCAGGACTATAAAGCTAGTCTCTACAATATGGCGATGGAAGAATGGAATGCCGATGGTGGGACCCAGTAAGGTAAGGACGACATGCATATGGAAGGCGAATAGAACGATGACACATGGCAATCAATTATTTGATGATTTTGCATCCTTGTTGCAAAATTTGTATTCAGTCAATCGTTGTAATTGATGATGGAGATTTGAAGGCCATTTATTGAACAGTTGGGTCTTAAAGGTGCTGAGATGAATGGAGAACAAAATATTGTGGTGTGATGATAGGAGATTGATGATCTATTTTTGAACGAGCTAATATCGAACGACTAACTTTGTGTAAACAAGGTTTCATTTGTAAACAAACATGGAGGTGAAAATTAAATGTTCTACCTACTTCAATGATAGTTGTAATGTGATTTGATACATAGAGTGGTGGTACAAGATGGCCACAGAGAGAAAGATCAAGATTAGATCAAATAATCAAAAGCATGCATTGATTTCATATCCGATCTTAGGGTTTGGCAGAGAGAGAATGAAGGAAAATACTTTGCACCAGAATTTATTGTTGTGCGGCTCAATACATTTGCATGAAAGAGGAAAAGATATCCTAAACCATAACAAAGGATCTATAGGTGGTAGAGAATCTTGAGGCAATGATCAATTAGCTACACACAAAACACATGAGAACATTGTCTTAGTAGTGTAACTGATGGAAGGAAGGAGTGGTGTTCACTGAGCAAAAGTGAGTCTGAGCTCTAGAGATGGATAGAGAATATACTAAAAAGAAAAGGAGTGAGTTACATAATGGTTATTGTGGTGCATTGAGGCAGATAGAGAATGCACTAAAGAAGAAGAAGAACAAAGTTGAACCAGTGGGGTCTAGAGTAGAAAAGAGAGTTGCTATGGAAGATACATTTAGTTGAGCAGTTGCAGAGTAAGTTGTAACATTGATTTGAGTTCCTTAGGAAAAATTTGTAATCATCTTACATGTAAATCTAATAGGTTTGTTCCATCAAATAATTGAGTTGGTGCTCAGTTTAGGGGATTGGTGTCTCCTTAGGGTTGAAGCCCTTAAAAGTTGTAACAAAAGGATTTGTATTGTGAGGATGGATTAGGATAATAACTCCTAGCAGTATTTTCTCACCGTAGTTTTTCCTATCTTGGGTTTTCCATGTATATATGTTTTCATGTGTTGATCCTTTATGTGCATGTGTTTTTCATATCTTTTATGTTTTAATATGCACATCTAGTTTTAGAAGTTGTGTCTGCAATTAGGATAAGAAAACTAAAATTTAAGTATCTATTGATTCACCCCCCTCTCAATATATTGTTGTGTTCCAACAATTGGTATTAGAGTACCAAGTTCCCTAAGAGAAGCTTAATCATCTCGAGTAGTTCCTTGGATTTGTGAACACAATGGCTAGTCAAGAAAGTTCCTCCAAGAAAAGCCACCTAGGTTTGATGGAATAGATTATACCTATTGGATTTTATTAATGAAAGGATATTTGGGATCTTCAAGTTTTGATGTATGGATGTTAGTTGTGACTGGATACACACCACCGGCCACACCTCCTACTGATGATGTAGCTAAAAAGGATTTCAAGAACAATGAAAAAGCATGCTTTTCTATATGAATAGTTTGTCTAGACCTATGCATAGAAAAGTCATGTATTGTAAGAATGCACAAGCTGTATGGGATACATTGGAAAAGATCTATGAAGGAGATGATAAGGTAAAATTGGAAAAACTTCAAATACTAAAAGCTATATTTGAAGGCTTAAGGATAATAGAGGAAGAGAAGATTGCAGATTATCTTTTAAGAGTTAATGATATGCTGAACTCTATTAGGGGGTATGGAGAAGAGTTGAAAGAAGATTTTGTATTGAAAGTTCTTAGATCAATGACATACAGGTATGATTCTAAGATCTCAGCTATTGAAGAGGGAAGAGAAATAGATAAACTGACTCTAAGTGAGCTACATGGTATATTCACAGCCTATGAGATGAGGATGAGAGATGAAGAACCATCCAAGAAAGAATTTTCCTTCAAGATTATTAACAAAGAGAAGGATGCACCTCCCAAGAAAGAAAAGGAAGAGATGACTGCATCCGAGTATGATGAGATTGATGAAGAAGAAGCTAATTTCATCAAGAGACTAAGGAGAGGATTTGACAAATACAAAAGTAAGTTTCCCTTTAAATGCTTTGAATGTGGTAAAGTAGGTCATTTCACTTCTAAATGTCCCTACAATAAGAAAGGAAACTCTGAACAAGAGGTAGATGATAAATAAGAAACCCTACCACCCTAAGAGAAGGAATTTTTAGAAGAAAAAGAAAAGTCTATATACCCAAGAAGATAGTGATGCATTAAAAGACTGCAATAGCTCAAATTATGAACAAAACTATGCTTTTTTTGTAAGAGAAAATGAGTTTCTCTTCATGGAAAAATAGTTAGAGGAGCTGAAAAATGAAAAGGTAGAAGATCCTCATAGAGAAGGTGAAGAAGGAGTGGTTGACCTAGAAGGAGAACTCATCTATTCTCTATATAAGATTGATGATCTCAGAGATGAGATTGAGAAGTTTAAAAGGGATAACAAGTAGCAGAAGAAACTTGCACAAAAGGATTTTGATAAACTAACCAAGGAACTAGAAGAATCTACCTAGAATGTGGTGGACTTGAAGTTACAACTAGAGGAAGCCAAGAGAGTAGAAGATGTAATTCAATCCAAGCTGAAATCTAAAGTAGACAAATATATGAAGCTCGAGGGAGAGATTGTTTCTCTAAGAAGAGATTTGGAAAAGGAAAAAGAACAAATAGAGAAAGGACTCAAGCTGAAAAATAGATCAAACATTTTAGATGAGTTATTGAGCACCCAAAAGCCCACAAACAAAGAAAAATATGGTTTGGGTTTGGAAAAATGGAAAAGGTCTTTTGTTGATGCTTCTTCCAAGTTATATGAAAGATTTAGTGCAGAAGAAAAATCTAAATCTGTCAAAGAAAGTGACTGCAAAGAAAGTGATTGCAACAAGAAATTTGTAGAGGTAGAGAAAGCTAAAGAAGAAGAGAAGCCTATTATAGAAAAGAAGGATAACCAATTAGATCCTGATCATTAGAGGAAAAATAAAATTTTTAGAACGACTGATACTAATGGATTCACTAGGGTGAGAGACACCAGAAGGTAGATGCACAAAAAACCTGCTCATCCAGCACAAAATGCTATGACTAGGTATTCTTCATATTTCTATGGATACTGCTATACATGTAATTAGTTTGGTCATAGGGCCAGAGAATGTAGAATCATTCCTAAAAGGAAGTACAAACTTTGAAAGAAAAAATTCATTTGATCCTTTAATTGATATGAATGTAGTTTGTTATAACTATAATAACTTTGGTCATATAGCTAAAAATTGTAGAATAGAGTTTACAAGACCAAAAGCTAAAAATGGGGAAAATAAAGTTTTACCTCCTAATTCAAACAAAGAATCTGGAAATAAGGAGGAAAAGTTAGAAAAAGTTAGAAAAGAAAACTAATAAAGTGTGGAAAGATAATGGAGAAAGCTCCACACAATCAATGATTGCACAAACAACTCTACATGCCAAAAAGTAAAATTTATGGGTAATAGATAATGGTTGCTCCAAAAACATGACAAGAGAAAAAAGTAAATTCATCAAACTCAAGAAATGTAATGGAGGGTCTTTGAATTTGGGTGATAACATTATAGTCAAGATATGTGGTAAAGGAATATTAAGCCTAGATGGTAAAAATCCCACAAAATATGTTTTGTATGTTGAAGGATTGAAGCACAATCTGCTGAGTGTGAGTCAAATGTGTGAAAATGGTTATAAATTCACATTTAATTCAGAAGGATGCAAGATCAGGAAGAACGAAAAGGTATTTGCACAAGGATTGAGAATTGACAACAATCTTTACAACCTTGCTGAAGTGAAAGGTCAAAGTTGTTTGATAGGACAAGTTGATGAAACTTGGTTATGGCATAGGAGATTAGGCCATATAAACTTTGATAATTTGGTGAAAGTAAGTTCAAGAGGTCTGGTTAGACACATGCCTAAAGTAACTAAGCCTGAAAACATCATATGTAAAGAGTTCTAGCAGGGAAAGCAAATAAAGGCTAGCTTCCCAACTAAGGAATATTCAACCACCAAGCCTTTACAGTTGGTTCATATTGATTTGTGTGAACCCACAAGAACAAGGGGACTAAAAGGAGAAAGATACTTTATGTTGCTTGTTGATGACTACACAAGAATGGCATGGGTGACATTCTTGAGAGGCAAGTCACAAGCATTTGAGAGATTTAAGATATTCAGAAAGATGGTTGAAAAATAGATAGGTAGAAGGATCAAACACTTAAGATCAAACAAAGGAGGAGAATTCACATAAGGTGAATTTGTTGAGTATTGTGAGGCACATGGAATCAAGAGACAATACTCAGGGCCAATAACTCCATAACAAAATGGATTTGTAGAAAGGAAGAATAGAGTTGTGTAGGAAATGGCCAGAACAATGTTGAAAGAGGCTAAATTAACTGACACGTTTTGGTGAGAAGTAGTACATACTGTAGTATACATTTTGAATAGAGTTCAAATCAAGGCACACAGTGATAGTACTCCCTATGAGTTGTGGAATAGCATACCTACATCTGTAAAGTACTTCAAATTATTTGGCAGTAAGTGCTACATTAAAAGAGAAGATGAAAGCTTAGGGAAGTTTGAATCAAGAAGTGATGAAGGAATATTTTTAGGTTATTCCACCCAAATCAAAGCATATAAATGCTATAACAAAATACTAGACAAGATTGTGGAAAGTATCAATGTCAAGATTGATGAAAGTATAAAACATATCAAATATGATCAAGATAGTTTTGAAGATGATTCAGATTATGAAGATAATGTGGCAAATGATGAAGAAGAACTTGAGGAAGTAAATGTTGAGAAGGCCACTAAAAATTATGTTAAAAAAGATCATCTAGTAGATCATATAATTGAGGATAAAAATGAAGGAGTTCAAACTAGGAGGAGATTTGTAAAGAATAAAGAACAAGTAAACTTTTCTCTCCTATTTCAAATTGAACCAAATAGTTTTACTAAAGCCAACAAGGATGAGAGTTGGATAGAGGCCATGTAAGAGGAGCTAAATCAGATTCAAAAGAATAAAACATGGGAGTTGGTTCTTAGACCCCCAAGCAAAAATGTAATTGGTACAAAATGGGTGTTTAGAAACAAGCTAAATGAGGATGGAGCTATTTTGAGGAATAAGGAAAAACTTGTGTGAAAAGGTTATGCACAAGTTGAAGGTATTGATTTTGAAGAAACATTTGCACCTGTGGCAAGATTAGAAGAAATAAGAATGTTTCTTGCATTTTCAGTTTATAAAGGATTCAAGGTATGTCAAATGGATGTCAAATCTACATTCTTGAATGGAAACCTAGAAGAGGAAGTCTACATAGAACAACTAGAAGGTTTTCAACTGTTAGAGGATGATGATTATGTATGTAGATTAAGGAAAGCGTTATATGGTCTAAAGCAAGCACCAAGGGCATGGTATTCCATATTAGACCAGTATTTTTAGCAACAAGGATTCAAAAAGGGATGTGCAGACAATAACTTGTATTTCAAGCCTAAAGGTGAGCATGCAATTATTGTTGTTGTTTATGTAGATGACATCATTTTTGGAGGTAGCAATGATAAAATGTGTAAAATATTTGCTACACACATGCAAGATGAATTTGAGATGTCAATGTTAGGGGACTTGTCATTTTTCCTTGGCTTACAAATTGTACAAACTGATAATGGGATATTAATATCTCAAACTAAGTATGCTAAGGAGATGCTTAAAAAATTTGGCATGGAAGATAGTAGACCAGTCAGTACCCCCATGATAACTGGATGCAAGTTGAGTAAATCAAATGAATCACCTGAGGAAAATCATAAACTATATAGGTCAATTATTGGTAGCTTGTTGTATTTAACTACATCAAGACAAGATATTATGCAAGTAGTATGTTTGGTTTCAAGGTTTCAAGCTACACCAAGAGAGTCACATGTCAATGCAGTGAAAAGAATTTTCAGATACATCAAGAGTAATGTTGACTATGGGTTATGGTACCCCATGAGCAAGGATTTTTTATTGACTGCATATACAGATGTTGATTAGGAAGGAAGCGTAGATGACAGGAAAAGCACCAGTGGAGGAGCATTCTTCTTGGGAAACAAGTTAGTTTTGGATGAGCAAGAAGCAAGAATCAGTCACTCTATCTATTGCAGAAGCAAAGTATGTGGTAGCATAAGCATGTTGTACTCAAGTCCTATAGATGAAGGAAACACTTAAGAACATCAAGGTGGAATACAAAGAACCTATCTCAATTCTTTGTGATAATTCAAGTGCCATTAACATCTCAAAGAATCTAGTGATGCACTCTAGAACAAAGAACGTATCCATCAAATAACACTTCATTAGAGAGAAGGTTGTGGATAAGGAGGTCAGCATGGAGTATGTTCCAACCAAAGAACATGTAGCTGACATTTTCACCAAGCCTCTTCCCAAAGAATAATTTGAACATCTGAGGCAGAAGTTGGTAGTAATTTCTCCCACATCATATCACTAGACACTAGTGATAGGGCATGAGTCCAAGGGGAGCTTCATTTCTATTTCATTCATCCTTGGAAATGGAAGGATGGATCAAGTTAGGTAACAATGGTTTTACAAATTTCTAATGACTTAATGATTGTATACTTAAATATTCCCACTTTCTCTTTGAATTGCTTGTCAAAGGAGGAGAATAGTGTAAGGAGGAGTCTTCCCTTTTCCATTGATGTCAAAGGGGGAGAAAGATGCAAATTCTCAAGATAGAAAAGGGGAGAAAGTTGTGCAGTTGCTCATATGTGTGAGCAAAGGGGAAGATATGTTAAAGGGGGATAATTGAGAGCTTAGATGTTATCCACAATTGCTATCAGACCTTTGACAGTTTGAGCATTTAGTTTTTCCATCAATGACAAATGGGGAGATTGTTAGCATATTGTTGTCATTCATGTCAAAAAGGGAAATCATGCAAGGGAGATTATTGGCATGATGAAAGAGGATTAGAGGTTAGATGGACCTGATCTATTAAAGTAGGATGTTGGCATTAATGTAAAAGTATCATTGATGTCAAAGGTTGAAGTTGTGCTATGCAAGTGTTAAAGAGATTGCAAAAGTTTGAGCCTCGGGTCTCCGGCTTATAGTATATCACTTGTTGAGGAAGGAATGTGTTTGGAGTTAGTCATTTTCGACTATGCCTCCAAGGTTTTAGACATTGGGCCTTAGTCATATCTCTTATCGAGTCCCTCAGAGTGATGAAGTAAAATCCACTAAATTTAGTGCATTTTGATCTTCAGACATCACATATACATCTTACCTTTGTGTTTGAAGGAATGGAGAATGGAGTATGTAGGAACTACAAACCCCGAACCCCAAAAAAGACTTTTGAGTTCACAGATCGAGAGGGAGGTTCACATCTTACTACAAGGCATGTGTGAAGTTATGAAGTATGTTTAAACCTCGACATCCAACAAGATCAGTACAAAGATGGTGTTTCGCACTTCAGAGTTTCATAGGTATAAGTTATGGTCTACGATAAATGTGAAAGGAGGTAAATGGAAAAAGGTTAGACCGATGGTCAAATCCTAATATGAGAGTTAAGTTTCACTAGTGTGACAAGTTCCTTTCGGTGGGACTTGTCTTAGAGTCCCTTCGACAACCTGATGATCGTCTCATCGGTGAGACACTAGTGTTTCGGTAGGAGTCTAGAAGGACTCCCTTCAATGGAGCGATAAGGAGAAACATAAACTCATCGAAGTGACTTAGTAATTTTGAAGGGAGATATATGGTTGTCCCTTCGATCTGGTGATGAGTGAAGTCAATGGATTTGGTGGACTGTTGGTGACATCGGAAGTGTATACATGGTAGTTTCCTACATGCCCGCTAAGAATTTAGTGGGGCTAGTGCAAGACCTGCGAGGAAGCGAGGATTGGTGGATGCAGTCCATCTTAGTCAATATGTGGTAGTGGGGACCACTTGAACACTGTGGTATGTCATATTGGTGTGATTGCCTCTTTTCCAAGGGATTTATACGGTTGTCCCTTAGATGCAGTGATGACAACCTTCATCAAGTATAGACAAAGCAATATCGTCAGAACTATAAAGCTATTCTCTACAATATGATGATGGAAGAGTGTAATGCTGATGGCGGGACTTGGTAAGGTAAGGATGACATGCATAGGGGAGGTGAATAGAATGATGACACATGTCAATCGATTATTTGATGATTTTGCATCCTTGTTACAAAATTTGTATTAAGTAAATCATTGTAATAGACAATGGAGAATTGAAGACCATTTATCAATGGTTGGGTCTTAAAGGTGCTAAGATGAATGGAGAATGTAGGATTTTTGCGTGATAATAGAAGATCGACAGTCCACTTTTGAATGAGGTGATCTCGAATGGTTAACTTTGTGTAAATAGGGTTTCATCTGTAAACCAACATGGAGGTGAAAATTAAACATTCTACCTACTTCAATGATAGTTGTAATGTGATTTGTTGCAAAGAGCAGTGGCACAAGATGGCCACAGAGAGAAAGATCAAGATTGGATCAAATGATTAGAAGGATGCATTGATTGCATATCCAATCTTAGGGTTTGGTAGAGGGAGAATGAAGGAAAATACTTTGCACCAGAATTTATTGTTGTGCGGCTCAATACATCTGCATGACAAAGGAAAAGATATCCTGAACCTTAACAAAGGATCTATAGGCAGTAGAGAATCCCAAGGCAATGATCAATTAGCTACACACAAAACACATGAGAACATTGTCTAAGTAGTGTAACTGATGGAAGGAAGGAGTGGTGTACACTGAGCAGAAGTGAGTCTGAGCTCTAGAGACAGACAAATAATATACTAAAAATAAAAGGAGTGAGTTGTAGAAGGGTTATTATGGTGCATTGAGGCAGAAAAAGAATGCACTAAAGAAGAAGAAGAAGAACATAGTAGAACAAGTGGGGTGTAGAGTAGAGAAGAGAGTTGTCATTTAGTTGAGCAGTTGCAGAGTAAGTTGTAACATTGATTTCAAGAGTTCCTTAGGAACAATTTGTAATCATCTTACATGTTGTAAATCTGATAGGTTGGTGCCATCAGATAATTGAGTTGGCGCTCAGTTCATGGGATTGGTTTCTCCTTAGAGTTGAAGCCCTTAAAAGTTGTAATAGAAGGATTTGGATTGTGAGGCTGAATTAGACTAGTAACTCCTAGTAGTATTTTCTCACCATGGTTTTTCCCATCTTGGGTTTTCCACGTATATCCGTTGTCATGTGTTGATCCTTTATGTGCATGTGTTTGTCATATCTTTTATGTTTTAATTTGCACATCTAGTTTTAGAAGTTGTATATGAAATTAGGATAAGAAAGCTAAAATTTAAGTATCTACTAATTCACTCCCCTCTCAGTAGATTGTTGTGTTCCAACACGCTTCTTCTACCCAAGTACTTGCTCCTCTTTCCATATATATATATATATATGTATATTCTTATAAAAAATATCTATCTAATAGACATTAGTCCATATGAGGATAATTTCAAATTTATGTTTAATACATAATGATATCAAAATATGTGACTTAAAATTTATAACTGACTAATCAAATAAAAGGCCAAAGAGATGAAAATATTCACATTACAAATATGTTGTTGTCACAAGAAATTGCACCTTGTTGAGCACAAATCTCAACATTCCAATGACACAATGGAAATAACGTCAAGGTGTGGAACCTTTGCACGTATGAGGTTGAATCTTTGGAGAAGGCTTACTTCCTTTTTTGATCCAAGTGCAATGTGCTAGTCCAACCCAACACTTGAAAACCTACCACTAACCTACTCTAACAACTCATAGGGGAAAAGGGGAGAAGGAATCCATGAAAGGGAAATGGAGGTGATACACCAAGATGGAAAGGTTGTTTCTTCCTGATTGATATTGCAAAGTACATCATTTGGAAGGAAAGAGGGTTTCACAACCAACAATTATAAACAATTTAACACAACATACATGCATGAAAAATACAAAAAAACACTCAGATATGCAAGGTAATAAACTTACTCAAACACAAAAGAGCTGAGAAGAGGAAAACTTGATTCATTCCATTGATGTAGAGGCAAAAAAGCTAATATTTACAACAAGAGGGATGCAAAAATGCAAGTCTGCTAAAGAAAAACCCCAGAGGAGCTAGAGGAAGAACCAACCATGAAAATGAATACATTTATTGCCTTTATATATCAGGCATAACTAATAAACACAAGTGAAATCCTAACCCTAACCAAGGCTAGCAAAAAAAATTGTGCATGCAATAATGGACCCATTCCATGAAAGATGCAACTAGGGCATAGATCCACCAAGAAAGTTAACAAAGAGCAATAAATGGGCATGGTTGCCCATGAAATCCACTTGCATAAGGTGAGGGGAGAAATTAATGTCATCCTTGAAGCCCAGGAACCAAGACAGGCCACTCAAAAGTTAAATTGAGCATTAAAAACATCACCCAAAAACATGCCAAAATGCAGGAAGGTTGAGGCATCGGGCCCAAAAAATCACCTTTACAAGCATGAAAATGAATTAAATGGTCTGGACCCCCCAAAAAAACATTTTTTGGACATTGATGATCAAGCGGTCAGGAGGGAGGCTTACGCCTTTTGAAATGAAAGCGGTAAGACGGAAGAGGGAAGACCAACCTATGAAGTTTGACAAGACAAAAGACTTATCTAAATCTTGAAACCTTATCAAGCTTCGATGGTCCAAGGTAAGGGGTAAAGGGTAAGGCCGAAGGCCAACACCTAAAACACTTAGAAGAAAAAAGGGAAGAGAAGAAGGAGAAAGGGTGATGGAGAAAGCATGCAAGGTAAGCAAGTAAGACACAACTTGAAACCCCAAAAATATAGGACTTAGCCAAACATAGGAAACTTCAAGTAAAAATCATGCAAGATGGCCCATGTAGGATCTCTCAGATCAGTTATCAATGATGGGTCATAAAAGGGGGGCATGAAATTTCAACATTAATGGTGACTTCTATAGGATGATTTCCTGCTAATCATGGGATCCAGAGGCCTTATCGATCCATTGGGAATAGATCATGAAGGGGAAAACTTAATAGCTGAACCTCCTCAAAGTGAAACAAAACATGTGCAGCTGCACTTGGAGAAAAGCATGAAAGCTAAGAGCATACATTCCCTTAAGGAGAATGCAAGGTGTGCAAACACACTTCATGGAAAGAAAATATTTACAATATGTACAGTAAACTAACAAAAAGAAAAGAATGGAAGCTTGCCTTTGTCAAAGATGAACCTTTTGAAGGAGTTTATCTCCCTCAAACCCTAGTTGTAGACCTCACCCAACTGCAACCATTGAAAACTGTTGCCAACATGCATGTAACTGCACAAAACACTTGCAAGGTGAAGGATCGCTTCACTATAAGTTTTCCCATTTCAAGGGAACCATATGATGCAAGTGTTAGATTCATTTAATATTGGTGTCTCAGTTTAACATACATCAGTTGGGGTGAAACACTTTGAAGGCAAGTTAACATCCAAGAACAAACCTTTTGTAGAGGGAAGAGAACTCACCTCACAAAAGGATGGGCCAAGGTCACCATCATTGACCTCCTCAATGCATGAGCTAAAACAAAAAGATAATATTTCCATCTCACATGGTGATGTACAAAATGAAAATTTGATTTTTGATTTGCAAAAGAAAGACCTTCCTCATGCACCTCAAAAGAGAAACTTTGAAACTCGAGCATACAAACAAATTGAGTGACAAGAGCATCACTCTCCAAAAAAATGTGTGGTTGCTCAATAACTACAAAATCATTTGCATTGATGCACACGTCATTAACAAAAAACTAAGATTTTGAGACACTTCAAGTGAAGAACTAAATTCTTCAAATTTCCTCTCGGTTTTAATTCTTTCTTGGCAACTAGTTGCAACAAAATTAGACTCTTGGCATGTAATGGTTGCCACATCCTCAACTACTTCTTCATTCTTATACTACTTCCCACAAATCTCCTCTTTTAGGGGTGATGATTTGACATTTAAACCTAAACAAAAGGTTTCTATAACATCCCAAAAGAGGTCCTCCACCTTAGAATTGTAAACCTCAACAAATTGTGGATCTTCATTCACAATAATAGGGGATAAACATGTATGCCGCTGCTGCTCCAAAACCATGGAGTTGTCTTCAACCATCAAGTCAAAACCAAGTTGTTTGAAGGCTTCCTTTGATGTAGGTATGTGTGATCTTTCCTCCCCATCTTTAACAAAACAAGGAAGGGCATCAAATGGGGGGACTGATTCCTCTATTGCATCAATTTTTTCTACCTTTTTAATGCCTTGTTGCTGCAACACTGTTTCATCTTCATCCTTTTCTTGCAATATACCAAGACACTCATTTTCAAGAGAATATGAAGGATCCACAACAACAACCTCCTCAAAGATAGGTTCTTGTGAGGAATGGGGGCTTGCAAAACTTAGGATCTCCAACATAGAAGATCCACTTGATGGCACAAGAGGTTGAATGGGAGTTTCAAGGGGCTGATTAGGATTCTTGAAATTGAAAATTTTGTGCTTGCAAACCTCTTGCACAATAGGTTGTTCTGAAACAAAAGGAGGGCTAATAGAAGTTTCAGAGGCTTGTTAGGGTTCCTAAAACTTACAAATTTATGCTTTCTTACCTCCTCCTTAGCAGGCTATTCTGGAACTAGTGGAGGTGCTTGTTTGAAACTAGGCACAAAGGGGCTGCTTGAGTCTCAAGCACTTGTGCTAGAGCAAGGACAAGTCTGATTTTCTCTTTCTTAGAAACAACATCATTTACTATATACTCCTCTTTTTGCTTTCTTTATGCCTCCATCTACTACTCATACCTCAGTATTTTACTACTAGTGAATAATGAGCTTGATGGAAAAACTCATCCTGTTGTGGAAAACAACCTTGTTGCCCCTGATAGGCTTGATTAGCCTGCTCCTCTTGCTATAGGTCAAATGCTTGCTGCTCCTTAAGCTCAACATTTTTTCTATGGAGATCCCTCAACATGGACATGAGTTCACTTGTGTTTTTGGGTCGAAAGGAAGAACACGAAGCCTCTTGGGGTTGCTGATAGGAATGTGTAGACACCCAAGAAGATTGAGTAGGGTGGGATGGGTGGTAAGCATTTTGAGAAGGTCAAAAACACACAATAGTAGGGTTTTGTGGAATGAAATGGGAGGTATAACTAGCTTGATATTGTTGATTGGGGGGTGCAAAGTTGGCATTATCATGAAATGGTGGAGTGAACATGTGGTTTCCATTATAACATGACATTTTTATGGATGGAAAACACTTTGAAATTTCAAACAGAAAATAAAGGACTGCCCAACCAAATATTTTGGGTACATACCAAAAGAGTCACCCAAATGATATTGCAAAGTCGCCAAATGCTTGAAGAACTGCCTCCAAAGGCTGAAATGTTGAAGATCATATGAAATCCTCAACAGGATGAAGTGAGACTGGGTTGCTTGAACCAACTGATTTTGAATGGAGTCACCATGGTGTTTGAAGATATGCCTCAAAAGGAAAGATGCATTGAAGAAAACACCAAATTCTTCAATGGAGAGAGTAGTCCCACCGGGTGTGCCAAAAAATATTGTCACATGAAATTGAACCCTGCTAAGCACAGAGATCAACATTCCAATGACACAATGGAAATGACCACAAGGTGTGCCCAACCTTTGCGTGTATGGGGTCGAATCTTTGAAGAAGGCTGACTTCCTTTTTTGATCCAAGTGCAATGTGTTGGTCCAACCCAACACATGAAAATCTACCACTAACCTACTCTAACAACTCATAGGGGAAAAGTGGAGAAGGAATGCATGAAAGGGAAATGGAGGTGATACACCAAGATGGAAAGGTTGTTTCTTCTTGACCGATATTGCACAGTACATCATTGAAGATGGGCAAGGGGAATTTCACAACTCTCTATTTGGTCAAATTTTAGAGGCATACAAGAAGGTTAGGGTTTGACAAGGCACTAGAAGGAAAGAGGGTTTCATAACCAACAATTGTAAACAATTTAACACAACATACATGCATGAAAAATACAAACAAACACTCAAATATGCAAGGTAATAAACTTACTCAAACATAAAAGAGTTGAGAAGAGGAAAACTTAATCCATTCCATTGATGTAGAGGAAACAAAGCTAATCTTTACAATAATAGGGATGTAAAAATGCAAGTCTACCAAAGAAAAAAATTAGAGCCGGAGGAAGAACCAACCTTGAAAATGAATACATTTCTTTCCTTTATAGATTTGACATAACTGAGAAACACAAGTCAAGCCCTAACCCTAACCAGGGTTAGCAAAAAAGAGTGTGTGTGCAATAATGGAGCCATTCCGTGAAATATGCGATTAGGGAATAGATCCACCAAGAAAGCCAACAAAGAGTAATAAATGGGCATGGGCGCCCATGAAATCCACTTGCAGAAGGTGAGGGGAGCAATTAATGTCATCCTTGAAGCCCAGGAACCAAGACAAGCCGCTCACAAGTCGAATCGAGCATTAAAAACATCACCCCAAAAAAAATGCCAAAATGTAGGAAGGTCGGGGCATCGGGCTTGACAAATCACCTTTACAAGCATGAAAATGATTTAAATGGTATGGACCCCCCAAACAAGAATTTTTCGGACATCGATGATCAAGCGGTCAGGAGGGAGGCTTATGCCTTGCGAAATAAAAGCGGTAAGAGGGAAGACCGACCCCCAAAGTTTGACAAGACAAAAGACTTAGCCAAATCTTGAAACCTTATCGAGCTTTGATGGTCAGAGGAAAGGGGTAAAGGGTAAGGTCAAAGGACGACACTCGAAACACTTAGAAGAAAAAAGGGAAGGAAGAGAAGGAGAAAGGGTGATGGAGAAAACATGTAAGGTAAGCAAGTAAGAGACAACCCAAAACCTTGAAAATTTAGGACAACCAAATTTAGGAAACTTCAAGGAAAAATCATGCAAGATGGTCCATGTAGGATCTCTCAGATCGGTTATCAATGATGGGACATCAAAGTGGGGCATGTAATGTCAACAGTTGCAAAACATAAATTATTTCATCCTAAAGTCAAGATAATTAATAAAACTTCATGAACAATCCAAACACTATTTAGCATGAAGTGTGCATTCTTGGGGTCATGGTTGGCATGGGTTTCTTCACGATTTTCTTCCCTCTCTCTATTGATGCTCTCCCTCCTCGTTTGGGAGGATAAATTATTCTTTTGCATTCACCTCATTAAACCAACAAGGTAGTTAGTGCAATAATAACATCCAAAGCATATAATAAATCATTCATTAACATCTTATGGTAATCAATTTCGCAAATACCTCTTTTGAAACAATATCAAATAGATATTTGTCTTAACTCAACAAAACAAAATCATTATCATCATCATAATATAATGTCCTAAAAATAAGTTTTGACATCTTAATTTAAAATATATATGAAAATATTACATAGTATAGAGGGTTCAAAAAATGATGTGATAGCGTTGAAATTATATATCAAAAATATCAACTTGAAGAGAGGATTGTAATGAGATAGTCAAATAAATAATATGAGAGTTGGCCTTGAATTTTTTTGGGTATCATGAGGATCATCGAGTGTTTTTTAAAATTTAGATCCTTTTTGGACTAAATTTTTAATTAGTTTGATACAATTGTACCCATTTTAGGAGTTGTACGATGTGAACAATGTATGTTGCTAGACTATATGGATACAAATGTGGTGCATAGAAGCAAACCAATCATTGCATTTCTATGCATTGTAGTTTAATAATGTTGAGCATAATAGTCACTAGTGGTGTATTCTTCAACTCTCAAAAGGGCAAGGTAGAAAGGAAAAAAGGTAAAAAGGAAGGTTTTTATAGGGAGTGTCAAGTCTATGAGCTAGCAAACATATAAATTCAAACATATCAAGTATGTTGTCCTAGGTCTAATCTATTAGATGAAATGCTACTTCTTACAAAAGATTATTTAGATATCCAAAATACATAAAATGAATGTTGCAAATGAAAACACATAAATAATATTTGTATTAAAATAGAAAAAACACATTATATTATATCAATGGCCTCTTTGAGAAGGCAATTTATTTTGAGTAAAGGTTAAAGACGGATAATACTTTTTTTCTATCTTATATCTCTACTTAAGCTATTAGTACCTAGGATGACAACTACTACTCATGCATGTGGGATAAACATATTTAACAAAATATATGACTAACAAAACATATGTGCACTATGGGCATGAGTCGGTGGTGCATTGGATGAGTGGTGGCATTGGTGTTGTGGCCACCAGGGTTCAAGTCTTCGGACTTGACTCGTAGTAGTGTTGCTACCGTTGGTGACTGGTTGTGTAGGTTTCTCGCCTGTACTAGGCACTAGTGTCTGGGGCCCACTCCCTCACTGGGATGGTGTGCTCGTGAGCCTTGTGCCCCTGTTGAGATACCGTGCTCATAGGAGTGGTGGTTGTTGTGCATCCATGCTAGGATGGGGCCCCTATTTATGGCCTCACTAGTTCATAGCTCCAGTAAAAAAGAAGAAGCATGTGTACTATACTCTTATTAATAAAGTCTAGGATAAAAATAAATAATTAGGAAAAACACTTAGAATTATGGATCCTAACATTGAAACTCTCCTATTTAACTTGATTTATCCTATTATAAAGGATTTAAATAAAAATTGTAAACAATTACTAGTTAAAAGTATATTTTTATATTTATTCTAAATAAAAAATGTGAAGTGTGATTTGAAATAATATCAAAACACATTATGCATTTTAATCTATATGATACTCAAAATTTTCAAGTTTTATTTAAATTAGTCATAAATTATTGTTTTCTTCAAATATCATTTGTTTCATACATATACATATACATATTAAACACACTTCATAAAAATTAATATAAAAAAATAGAAATAAAATATATAAAAATTCAATATAAGGTTCCAATATGTATAATAAAAAAAAAAAAGAAAAAAAATAGAAAAAATAAAAAATTCAATATAAAAAATGAGCATTGATTGTGGAAAAGGAGAGATTCTAGAAACATCTTTCATTGTCTTATGCTTTGATTTTTTTGAATATATCACATCATTATACACATATTCAATGGATATATACATTATGTCTTTTACACTCTCTAAATTGATACTCACACAAACTTTACATATAAGCTCTCTATATGCACGGTTTTGTTGTGCTGGTGCGGACTTCTAAACAAACTAAATTTTATACTATTTTTCTAGGGTATAGAATGAGAAAGGCTCTAAATAATAATAAAATAAATTTAATAAATTTTTATTACACTTACATATATGCCATCCATGTTTTTTTCCAAATTTATTGTAATAAATAAATACTTTCATTCTAAAAAGTCCCATTTTAAAATCATAAAATCAAAATTAATTTTTTTTAAAATCCGCCGCCACCGCCGCCGCCGAAGAAAACTGTCAGACTCCTCCCTCCGCATCTCATACATCTAACAGTCACAGTCAACCTTGGCGATAATATAACACACAAAAACACATGAAGTTTCCGAGAATACAGTTGAGATAATTTGCTACTGCCTAAAAGTGTCCTCCATTACTGTTCCTCTGTATACCTGTCCTCCAAACTATTTACGGTCTTCATATGACAGTCTTGCTTCATCCAATTAAAAACCAGCAAAAATGAGAGAGGGCGGGGCCGTAAATTTAAAACTCTTCCCTGAGGACGAAGAAGAACGGTACCAATGCAGATATAATAAGCACGTGAGTAAACATGTAGGTAATGGGGTTGCAGAGAATGTTTGATGTTTATATCAAATTCCAGTGCAATAATGGTAAAGTTAGGGTTTCCTTACATGGGATTTGAATCCGAGCACATCAATCAAAGAGGGCCATGTGAAGAGTGAATTTCCTGGTGTCCTCTATTTCTGGAAGACGCCACATTTTCTGCAAAGGCCGGTGGACACTGCCAAAAGCAAGCAAAGTGGAGAGCATTGTTCCGTACATGAAATTTGCGCAACTTTAGGCACTTCTTTAGGGGCTTTGGGGCAGACGGACTAGGCGCCGTAGTACGGATCGTCAGGCCCGCCGGCACTTGTGTCGGTCTGGGCAGCCTCGGAGTTTGGGGACGAGCTTTTCACGGCGTGAAGAGAGGAGGCCACGTGCACCGTATCATAAAGTTAGTACGAATTACGCATGTGCCAACGAATGGGGTTTGGGACAATACTTTTCACGGGAAATTGGCGCGGCTGCAGCCAATTCTTTTATAACCTTCGTCTCACTCCTATCTGCCCCCTCCATGCGTACTGACTATCCAGAGATAGAATGCACATTTGACTGCAATGAATTACTAAATACATTATACAATTTATTTTTTAGTACCTACTTGCGCCTGTTAATAGGCAGAAGCTAATCTCCCAACAAAACCGTATGTCTTAGACATGATAACATAACATCCCATCCTCATACGATGGCATCATTGCGAGATGAGACTGGCAGATTGACGTTGACGAATGTTTAGGCCTGCACTGTTTCGAGGGCAGTCATGTGCCATGTCACCGAAACAACATGGCATCACTGACAAGTTTTAAAATTATGTATTTGGAAAGCCCAACACGTTGCCATCTTCAACATGCAGAGTTATTTATGTGCTTTTTTGTTGAGGGTTTTTTAATTTTGCCATTTTAATGTTCACACCATAACTTTTTGAGGAAGCCGAATGAAATAACTGACAACCCACTGTGGAAATCCAACCTGCATTTATTTTTTGCAATTGTAATAGTTTTGGAATAACGTTTAGAGAAACTAGAAATGATGCATAATATATAACTAGGTTGCAAAACACAATGTGGGTTTTGCAATTAAATTATATATTTTGAAAGCCGCATAAATCCCATAATGTTGCCATTTTCGGCATTCACATTTTGAAGGTTATTGGGGAGCTCCAAAAGGAGTTGCAGGCATTGGGAGGCCAAAGTAGAGGGACCATTCTCCCTACCAAAACACATGTGACAGGTGTGGGCAACTAGCAAGCAGGTATGTATATCTGTCAGAAATATATGTTGTTTTGCCATCCTGCCTAGTGATTGTGAAGAATTGAGCAAGTATTCGTTGCGAAAAGGGATATTCATTGATAGGTTTCCAAGGGTTTTCCTTGTGAAAAAAAGGTTTTTATTTGGCTTCAGTGTGTAGAGGGTTTTACAACATTGTGTGGGTTGGAGGTTTCATAAATCATGTACTCACCACCCACTATGATTTCCAACCTACAATTATAGTGTTTATGTATATTTGGGTCATATAAAGAAATTGAAACACAATTTTTACTCAAGACTTGTTATAAATTTTGAAGGTGCCTTTCATTACATTCATACTATCTAAATAACAAACGGTTTTCAAGACATTCATACCGTTTTATAAAATTTCAAGTTGCAAAACACTGGGTGTTATGAAACCTGCAATCCACATTACGTTTTAAAACCCTTTACAAGTAACAACCCAATTGGTTAGCCACCCCTCACCTCAATTCGCTATGCATTATGATTGTCTTGAGAACCTTTTGTTTTGTAGACAATAAGAATGTAATAAAATTGGAAAACACTGGGTGTTATGAAACCTGCAACCCACATAATGTTGTAAAACCCTCTACACATAACAACCCAATTGGTTAGTCACCCCTCAACTCAATTTGGTTAGTTTTATGTATTCCCTACCTGCAACTCCTCCCCGTGCTCTTCACCACTTAGCTTTGAACGTACAAAATAAAATAAATGGCAACCCACATTGTGTTTTCCAACCTGCAATTATATTTTACATTTATTTTTCAATCATATGAAGAAATTGAAATGCATTTTTAGTCTAAGTAAGAGCTACTATAAATTTTGAAAGTGAACTTCACTACATTCTTACTGTCTACAAAACTAAAGGTTTTCATTACAATCATGCTGTCTATATTTGTATGTTGGAAAACATTGGGTGTTATGAAACCTGCAACCCACATACTGTTGTAAAACCCTCTACACGTAAATACCGAATTGGATAGAGGTTTGAATGGCTTGAGTACTTTTATATTTCTTTGTAGCCGCTTTTTGCTCACCTTTGAGAGTGTCTTTATGATTAGAGAATGTAGATGTTTCTTTTAACAAGTTGTTTACAAAACTTATCTACCTTTTTAGATAAGACTTTCATGTCTCCACCCAACTGATTCTCTTTTTTAGCAATTACATATGATATTGCCTTCTTTTCATCTATTTCCAATTGTATTTGTTCCATGGAAGTCTTAAGTTCAAGAATCTATGAATTCATTTGTTCAACTCCACCTATAGTATCATCTCTCACTTTCTTTGCCGACACAAATTCTTGTGAAATACAAAACCTCTTGAGTTTATCCACTTCTACATTGCCATTTTCCCATTCCACATACTACACATGTACCTTCCTCAACTTCTCAAGAGTAGGAACAATCTCTTCAGTCAATACACTAGCTGTCTCATTCACTTTGGTCAGCTTCTTTTCAAGTGTTTCTACAACAGATTCCTTTTTCATTTCATACATTCTAACCTAATTGAGCAGAGGGGTGAATAACCAACTGGGTTGTTATATGTAGAGGGTTTTACAATAGTATGTGGGTTACAGGTTTTATAACACCTAGTGTTTTCCAATTTGCAACTTTACAAAATAGTATTAATATAATTAAAACCTTTTGTTATTTACACCAGGAGTGTAAAGAAAGACAACTTCAATATTTACCATTCATGTAATTTAAACTTTTATAAGTTGTGCAACAACACGTTTCACTTTTGATCTTTGAATATGCTTTACATGATCATTATTGCTAAATTAAACATTTCCTAATTAAGCCTCGAGGTGTGTGATATCCACCTTCAACTTTTGAACTCCCTCAAATCTTGCAAACACTCATTTTCTAATCTCTCCATGCACCCTCTTTCATAAGAAACACTTTCCATTGTTGTCTTTATTCTCTCAACTTCTTATCTTTTAGATTGCAACTCTCTCTAAACAACATAAAGCTCCTTTTCTTTTGACGATAAAATTTTCTTCTTATCTTTTAATTCCTTTTGGAAGTGGTTAATTTTAGTCTTCACTTGTTTTACTTCAGTTTCAACGCTTCCAACTATTGCTTTTGCATTTGCATGTTGACCATCCACACATTTTTTCTCATCTTTGCTACTCTTATCTGTTAACACCCTATGGTATTCCTTTTCATGATCTTGTAACTTATTTTTCATATCTTTTACTTTAATATTTGGAGCAACTAGTCCCTCATCAACCCTTAGGACAACAACATCCATTTCTTGGATAGAGTTTTCAACGTCTTGAATATTTTTATCTATCTTTGAAGCCGTTTTTGCTCAGCTTTGAGAGTGTCTTTCTGATTAGAGAATGTAGATGTTTCTTTTTAATAATTTGGTTAGAAAACTTGTCTACCTTTTCACATAAGAATTTCATGGGGTAAACGCACGAGGTTGAGTCCACTTAAGGTGGAAGTTTCAACCTTAGCCAAAATCCTGAAATCGGGTTCAACAAAATAGGATCTCATTTTTTAATAAATGAGATCCCATTTAGGTTTTGGGGTCTTGAGCCAAAAATCTAAATGGGATCCCGTTTTGTATTGGTATCTTGAGCCAACCCTTGGGAAACGGGATCCCACTTTTTACAAACGGGATCTCAATTTGTAAAAAATGGGATCCCGTTTCATAGAGGTATTTATTTTAAAAAAATGAAATGCAACATCATTTTCACTCTACGCATATGGGATCTCGGTTGAGCACACCAATAACAACCTCTAGGTAAGTAATCAACCCTAATTCTTTGCATTTTTTTGGTTTTTAGATACAAATTTAGGTTTTTAGATATGAATTTGCATTGAGTTTTTTGCATTTCTATTTACCTACAATAAAAGTAACCTTCATTTGTAGAAATCAAACAAAAAACATGAAACGAAACCCTCACATGTTGAAATGAAACAAAAAAATCAACCTTAAATTGAAATCCAATATTAAAATCAACTGTAAATCATAATCAAACAAATAAATTTACCTTTCAAAACCAAAAAACTTACCTTTCAACCCTAAATTGAAATTAAACAAAAAAAATTGCATTTGAAAACCAATAAATTTTTAGGGTGTAATTCAAGCATTGCTTTACATGTTTTAAATATGATTGCTTGAATATTTGAAAATGGAAAAAAATCATTTGCATCGCTTTATGTTTTAAATTTGATTGCTTTAAAGTTACAAAATGGAAAAAAATCATTTGCATTGTCAATATGTTTTAAATTTGTATGCTTGAATATTTCAATTTATAGAAATTATATTTCATTTGCATATTAACAAACACCTAGTCTCTAACATATATAACATACATATGGTTTTCTACTGGAGTAATCCTTGAACCTCAAGTTTATGATTTAGATTTAAAAAACTCACAAGGTTCACCTAAAATTTGATCAAATCAATCAATTTGGAATCAAACCAATCAATATAATTTGTTGAAGATAAAAAGTTGAATTTAGACAAAAATCTCCCACCTTCTTAGCCAACAATTGAACCATTTTGTCTATTGGCATATGTAAGGAACCTTTCAAAACCAAATCTAAATGGTGAAATTAGTGATCTAGAGTCAATCAAAAATTTAAGAATGATTTCCAATGACTTAAAATTAATCCATATCTACCATGAAATTGGGATCCATTATACTAAATAAATTCATGAGTTGAAGCTAAAAGAAAACTAATGAGAAAGAAACCCTATGGGAGAAGGGAGATAGAGGATTGATTTATCTTATAATAGATTGATTTCATCCAAGTGTTATCTTAAATAGATATAAAAGTAAAAATTAAATTAAAAAATGTAGAGAAAATAAATAGATTTTAAATAAAATTTATAATTTATATGTCCATGAGTGTGTGTAATAAATATAATATATCTAAATAGAATATTTGATCTATTTGAAATGAATTGCGTTGCACCTCTTCATATGATTATGGTGAGGTTAATTCAATCACTTTTTCCCCCATAAAGAAATACCTTTCTCCTTCGATAGGTGATTGCATTACAAATTCTCTTAAAATTTTAAGTGGTGCCTTGTATCACTCTTGTAAACCCTACACCTACATTTCTCACCTCTCAAGGGTTTTGTTGACCTTGTTCCCAAGAATAATGTAACTAGTTTAGGATCAATGAATCATTTCTCCCTACACTCATGCTTAACAACCCTCAAATTTACTATGGATGATTTCCTTGATCTATAGAAAATCAATCCAACTATGGTCATAGGTTACCTTTCCACTCCTTTTATTCATAGACTTCAAAGACGATTAGGGAAGGAATATAAATTACCAATACTAATCAAGGATTCAATAAACATTTTAAGATCTAGATCCAACAACTTGCCAAGGCACATTTTGATTTTCTCTAAATATACACATTTCTATAAATTCAAGGGTAGACCATAGAGACTATCCTAAATTGTCAAAAGTGGGCTAATTTATAGTTGTGTGCTTAATTCCTCGATCATATAAGTTATCCAAGGAAATAGACAATCTATTCATAAATTCAAAAATATTCATAAACTAATGTTCTTGCATATGTGATGAATCAAAAACATTGACCCCCTTAATCCATCCTATTACCCTAAACCCTAAACCAATGTCTTAAGGGGTCCTAATATGACATGTCTTAAGGGGATCAAAGAAGTTCTCAAAATTTGGTGAATTTTCCCAAGGTAACCAAATTTAACAATAATATACAGTTAGTATTTAGTGATTAAACTATTTACTAGAGCCTTCCCACCTTCCTCTTGTTAGGGGTGTTAAGGCCTCAAACATTTCAAGAGAGGCTTCTCATGGAAGGGGAGGATGAAGGCTTCTCATGATAAGATCGTGGAAGATTATAATATGAATTAGATTTCATGAGAGGGTGGTCAGTCGAAACAAGAGCTATCTCAATCAACTGTTCCACAAGAAAATATTGTTATGTGAAGAAAAAATGGTTTTCTAAATGATTCAATGCCATTGCACAGTACGGGTTAATTCAAAGGCTCTACACATTTTTTCCATTCCTTCATGAACAATAGATTTTTCACTAACTTGCAAGTCCATTATTCCAAGGGCTACCCAAGCTTCAACATTTTTAGGTTCTAGCAAGTCCATGTTATTTGGAAGGAACTCATTTTGGAAGCCTTTTATGTTTCAAAATGAACTAACATTGTAGTTATATCACAAGCATCTCAACCAATAAGAATTTTATAGAACATTGTAACCTTTTGATAACCCTTTAAAATATTAGCTTATAGTAAACACATAGAATTGAGAAAGATAGTGCTTCATGATTTACCATCTATTTAGTTTGACATTGATGTAAAAAAATTAGTTAAAGCTAGAAGCACTATCTTGAACTTCACCAAATTTTATCCCCTTAAGCCATCAAATGTTTTTTCCTAGGACCTCACTTCATAGATCCCCTTAAGCCATCCTATTACCATAAACCCTAAACCCTGAAGCCATAATTTTTTCTTAGGACCCTAATTCATAGATCCCCTTAAACCATCCTATTACCCTAAACCTTAAACCCTAAACTCTAAACCCTAAACCGTAAATCCATCATTTTGTCCTAGGACCTTAATGAAATTTGGTTGCCTTGGGCAACTTCACCAAATTTTATTCCCTTAAGCCATCATTTTTTCCTAGGACCTTAATTCATAGATTCCCTTAAGCCATCCTATGAGGACCCCTTAAGCCATCATAATTTATCCTAATTTAATGTAATTTTTAATTATATTTCACATTATATTAACAATTATTTGTTTTTTCATTTACATGCCTTAGACATGTAAATGAGCCTTACACATTTTTTCATTTGTATTCAATTAGGTCATTTATATTGAATGGTTTAAGGGGATTTTTAAACATATATCTTACATTTTCAAATTAAAAATTTAATGCAGGTTCACTCATATCTAGATCATGGATAAATTCAATATTAACAATATTCATAATCCACCTCCACGTCCTCCATCTCCACCCCGTTCACCTCCACCTCAACCCACTCCCCCTCTTAACCCTCCACATCCACCACCTGCATCTGATGGTGCTCACTTGTGACCATGAGTTGATGTGAATGTTAGATCCATTCAAGATCAAATCAATGCTATTCAAAATGAAGAATGTATTCCACCACATTTGAGGCGTTTTGCATCTATGATGCAAAATGTTGTTGATGTTGTTAGGTCCATTGATGTGGACTTAGACGAGCATCAACAATGGCTAGAGGAGAGGAGATAGTCCTATTTTGAGAAGGAAAACATAGAAAAATGAAGAGATGCAACAAAGAGCCGCAACACTTTATTAAGACAATGATCTTATTAAATTTTATTGAATTTTGCAGTTCACACTGACAATGATCTTATTTTTATAAAGAATTTGACCTTTGATGGATATTTTATAAAGAATTTGGTTGGATGGATATTTTTAGTGTTGAATTTATGAATATAAGAGTATAATAATGAGATAAAAATTTAGTAAGAAATATTAAATAATCTATTAATTAATATTGTATTGACTTTTTAATTGGTGTTTTTTTTTAAATTCTAATTTTTAAGGGTACATATCTATGATGGATTACATTCACATTTTGAACTATTTTATAACTATTTTGATATACTTAGTTTGTTTTGAATTTATTTGGCTTCAATATTGGTGATAACATGATCAACATAAACAACTACTATCACAATGTTATCATAATTAATTTTTATATAGATATTTGAATCAAAACAACTCCTTACTTTATATATTTAACTTATTTTATATATTTGAATATGGTTCAAAAGGGGATTTTTTAGAAAATGGTTTAAGTGGATTAAACTCTAAACCCTAAAGCTGTCATTTTGTCCTAGGAAAATTAAGCCATAGATCCCCTTAAAACTATACTTAGGACCCCTTAAAAGCCATCATATATTATTAATTACATCCTCCCCTTAAGCCATCATTTTGTCATAGGACCTTCATTCATAGATACCCTTAAGCCATCTTATTATGACCCCTTAAGCCATCATAATGTCTCCTAATTTAATGTATTTTTTAATGATATTTCACACCACATTAACAATTATTTGTTTTTTCATTTGTAACATGCCTTAGACATAAATGAGTCTTAGGGATTTTTTCATTTGTATTCAATTAGGTCATTTATATTGAATGGTTTTAGGGGATTTAAAAAAAAATGGTTTAAGGGGATTAAACCTTAAACCCTAAATCCTAAATCCTAAAGCCAT
>VDFB02047230.1:414716825-414760460 GCA_007258455.2 Sequoia sempervirens | reverse complement strand
TCCCTCTACATACTTTCGATGTCATGCTACAATGATATCATCACCCATTTTTCCATTCTTCCTGTGAGCATTACCTTTGATAGTAGGTATTTGAGTGGGTCAATTTTGGAAATGAGCTTTATTTTATGTGCCAACATGTAATGTCTGAATTTTTGAGATGCAAACACTACCGCTAGGCATGCTTTCTTGATGAATGAATAGTTTAGCTCATGGCCAACCATTGTTCTACTAATGTAATAGATAGCCCTTTCTATTCCATTTTCCTCATGCTGAGCTAGGAGAGCTCCAAGGAACAACTGGCATTCTTTGATACATATAAGATCAGTGGCTTTCTTGGGATGGGTGGCATTAAGACTGGTGGTGTCAATAGGTATTCCTTGATTTTGTTAAATGCCTCTTCACACTTAGTATCTCATTTATACACTACCCCCTTGTGAAGTAGGTGAGAATATGGGTTCTGCTTTTCCGCCAGTTGTGCTATGAATCGTCGAATGGATTGAAGTTTTCCTTGGAGACCTCTCAATTGTTTTAATGTCCTTGGTGCTTCCATCTCGAGGATTGCTTTTACTTTTGGTGGATCCACCTTGATACCCCTCATTGACACTATGTATCCTAGCAATTTACCTTATTGTTTACCAAAGACGCACTTCTTGGGATTTAGTTTGACTTTGTATTCCTCTAGTCTGTCAAAGATAGCACTTAGGGTTGCTATATGATCTTGTCTTTTTCTTGACTTAGCTAAAATGTTGTCGACATAGTCTTCAAATATTTTATGAATCATGTCGTGGAATATCAATGTCATGGCCCTTTGATAGGTTGCTCCTACATTCTTTAGGCCGAATGGCATCATGTTCTAGCAGTAAGTCCCCCATGGATAAGTGAAATCCATCTTATGTTGATCTTCTTTTGCTATCATGATCTGGTTGTATCCTGAAAATCCGTCCATTAGTGATAGCATCTCATGTCTTGCTATCATGTCTACTATCATATTGATGTTGGGAAGCAAGAAATCATCCTTTGGACATGCCTTGTTCAAATATCTAAAGTCTATGCAGATTCTAATTGCTCATCGGGTTTTGAAATAGATTTTCAAATTGGCTTCCATTAGGATATAATCAATTGGTTTGGATAAATCTGCATCTAACAACTTTTTGAGCTCGTTTGACCGGTAGATTTAGGGTGCATTTTAAGCTTTTGTTTGATCGGCTTTGCTTCTAGATACACTGCTAAGTGATGAACCATAGTCTCTGGATCAAGCCTTGGCATGTCATCATAACTCCATGCGAAGTTTATTTTCCTTTCCCTTAGGAATGTTGCTAGGAGCTCTTGCTCTTTTGATAATAGTGATTCCACATAGAATGTGATATGCGGGGTCTCCTCTGTTCCTAGGTTGACAGGATTGCATTTTTCGGCCAAGACCGCTGACTTCTCCTAATGAATAGCTCTTAAAGGAAGATTGAATCCTTCATCCTCATGTGCCTTAGAGAGGTTTTCACCATTGGATACGTCCTTTCTTTTTACTATTTTCTTTTCGGAGAGTGCCACAGTGTGGTTTTCACTCAAGGACTTAGATATGATTCTTAGTTTCCTCACTTTTGTGACTGAAGGATTCAATCGTTTCCCCATAATAGGCATGTGTGTCCAACTCCATTATAAATCCTGCTTTGTGATCCCCATCTGGAATGTTATCCCTCAATCCCATGAATTCTGAGAGTGCCTCATCATTTTTTAATGTATCTAGAACCGGTGGTCCTCATTGGTCATAGTCGATCAGTTGGGGGTACACTAAACGAATCTCATGATTTTGTTGTTCATGTTCGAAGGATAGGGTGCTAATCATACATAGGGTGGTGCCCTCAAATAACCTAGGTAGATTGGTCATGGTATCCTCGTCATTGCTACTAATATAGGCCTCAGTTATAAAGTTATGTATGTCTCTACCTATGGATATTGATGATCATGCTTCTGCTAGTATTGGCTGAGGAGAAATATTAACTGTTCTAACTAGAGGACTTCGGCCACGTATGGTTATACTCAGAGGGGTACATCCAAGGCCAAGATTTGTTATGGGTCACATTTCTAGCATGATAGGTATTATGAGCCCATTGCGAGCATCATTTGCAGGCCTTTGCTTGTCTCATCCATTGGTAATTCAGGTGTTGGTCTTTCATCTTGATATATAACATGTGAGATGGATATGCTTCAATAACCTCCTAGCCAAGGTCTCCCCATCTTGTGAATTCGAGATAGTCTTCAAGAAACGTTTGTGATGTGGAAGCTTGGTTTTCTTGTGGAAGTCCCCATGATCTAGGAGATTGTGGTAACTTTCCTATCACAAAAGCATTGTTAGGGAGCTTGTAGCTTCCACAATCGTCCTCTTGGATGATGAGCTTGATGTTGGAGATGGTGGGGATGGTGGGAGTGGTGGGTGTCTCTGTCACAAAAGTGGACGCGAGAGTGGTGGGGTTGATGTATGGTGTGGATGGGCCCTCATCATTTGTTGGCACTTGGGGGGTTTTGTAATACTTTGCTTCAATATTTTTGCTATATGAAATGGTTTGGGATCTCCATGGACAGTAACCTCTTGTCCATTATGTGTAAATTTCACACATTGGTGGAAGGTTGATGCTACAACTTTCATCGCATGGATCCATGGGCATCCTAGGAGGATATTATACGACAATTCAAGGTCCAAGACCTGACAAGTGGTTTCCATGAGAGTCAGCCCTACTTGAATAGGGAGTTTAATCGTGCCTTGAGACACTCTTTCTTGGTCATCATATGCTTTTATCATGATGCATTTTCCTTTGTCGATGGAGTCTTCTGATATTTTCAACTACTTGATGAGGCTGAGAGAACAGATGTTCAAACTCGCACCTCCATCCACCAAGACCCTTTTGATTTTGCTCTTGTGTATAATGTCTTCCAAGTGAAGTGCACGGTTGTGAGATGGTTGGGCGGGGAAATCTTGGTCAGAAAATGTAAGGAGATTAGGTGTTATGATATTTCTGACCATAGCTCGAAATAGCTTCGCATTGAGATCTGCGGGGATAGTGGATGAGGCCAATGCTTCTTCAAGGATCTTCTTATGGGCAGATGAGATTTTTAATAACTCCATGATGGAGATGTGTGCTAGTGTTCTCTTGAGTTGATCTAAGACATTGTAGCCATTAGGAACAGATCTAGATGTAGGGACTCTATTTGGTTGGGATGATCTTGTGATGGTGACTTTGCCGCCTCTTGTGGTGACTCCACAATCTTCGGCATGGGCACCCTTGATGGTGATGACCATGCAGTCTTCATTTAGGGAAGCAATGACTATTTCATACACATGATTTACATTTCCATCCCCTTTATCATTTTATTCCCTTTGTTGCCATGATTCAGCATCAGATTTGTGTAAATTTTAAGATCCTGATTTCCCATAGGTTGTTCCACATTTATGATTTTCTTATCGATGAGATCCTGGATGATGTTTTTGAGTCTCATACAACTGTTTGTGGTATGGCCTTTTATTTTATGGAATTTGTAAAGTTGATTCTTGTCATACCAAGGAGGTTTGACATCTGGTTCTTGGTAATTCTCGAATGGAGGAGGCTTGATGAGTTTTTCATCGATCAACTTTTTCATTATGTCCTCCAATGGTTCCCCCAAAATGGTGTATTTTCATTTTGGATAAATTTTGCGTTGGGGTGGTCCCCCTTTGGTCATTGAGATTATTGATGGTTGGATTATTGTTGGGTTGGTGTGTTGTGTGATGGTGGTTTTGGTGTTGAATTTGGATTTGTGGTGCGGGTGTATGTTGGCATGGGGCACTAATGACCACCTTGGCATCAACGACACCATCATTAGTAACATTTTTGTTCCTTGCCCATGTACGAGGTTTATCATTGTAATTGGATGATGGGCTGTTGTTTTGTTGTTCGTGGTATGATGTTGATTCTGGGTTTGAGTCATAAGGGCTCTTTTGATGCTAAGTGCGCTTGGAGATCAATTGATCATATGTGGTGATGCCCTAAACCTTGAGATGAAATGCCAAGCGACCTTCAAGGTTGGCTATGATGGTGCAAACTTGTTGTTCTTCTGGCATGGTCCACTTGCTCCGATTGGCCTTGGATCACCATCGTTGTAGGAATGAGGTGAATGATTCACCCTTTCCTTGTTTTAGAGTTGAGAGTTCTTTGAGACTAACATGCATTACAATGTTACATGCATAATTTTTAATGAATGCATCCCTAATTTCTTGGAATGTTCTAATGCCTAAAGGTAAGCGAGAGAACCATTCTATAGCGTGGCCTGCCAAGCTCCTAGGAAATAGCCGCATCAGATAAGTATCATCATATGCGACCTCCATGCAATGAACCTAGAATTCCGTGATGTGATCTTCAGGGTTTCCCATCCCTCGATATTTGTCAAATTTGGGGATTTGAAATCCCTTGGGGAATGGTTTCATTATCAAGCTCCTATCAAATGGATAGGGACACAAGTTGCTTGTCGTTTTGGTTGTTCGTCCTGATTGAAGGTCGAGCACTTGTTGCGAGAGCAACCTGAGTTGTGTCATCACATCATTTTGGGGATCAAGGGGTGGGATGAAAGTGTTTTGGGGTGTTTCAATCATGGGTTGGATGGGTGGGTTGGTTGGTGAGTTGTTCGATGGTATTTGTATGTTTTGGTGAGCGAGGGTATGCTTCCACATGCTTTTATATGAACAACGCTTGTTGTTGATCTTGCTATTGCTGTGCTAAGATTTGTGCTTGTTGTTGTACTTGTTGTTGTTCCAACAATGCTTGTTGTTGTGCTTGCTGTTGTTCCAACAACACTTGTTGTTCGGCTGCCAATTCTGCTGCTTCTTGCTGCTCTTGGTATTGCTTTAATGCTTGCTGATATGCCTGTAATTACGTTGCTTATCTTTGTGCAAGAAGTTGTGCTTGATATTGAGCTTGTGGTGCCTAATATTGGGCTTGCACGTGCTATATTTGCGTGCTACTGTGTTGTTGCAATAAAAGTTGTGCTTGAGTGGCTCTTTGTGCTTGTAATGCTTGTGTAGCTTGGGCGGCTTGTTGTTGTTGTTGCAATAATGCTTGGGCTTGTTGCACTTGTAAGGTGGCTTGGGCTGCTTGGGCAGCTTGCACATAGTTTGAGCAGCTTGCTGAGCAGCTAGTTGTTTGGCTTTTAGTTTCTTAACTTGTTGGTATCCTCTTTGGAAAGTAGCTTGCAATGCCGCGTCGTATTGGCTTGATGTGGTGGAAGTTGGTGGTGGTGGATTTGGAATAGTGTTTGTGAAGGTGTTGTTGGTTTTTGCGTGATGGATGGTGGTATTGGTGTGGTGGTTGGTCCTATGCTTTGCAATGTTAGAAGGGTGTTTGATGGTGTTGCAATTCCTTGTGCATTTGTTGTTTGTTGTTGTGATATCAACGACAAATTTTGAGTGTTTGGTGTAATGCTTTGATTGATGGTTGGGATATAGGTTTGATTGATACTTGGTAGGGGAGGAAGCCCTAAACCAAGGAGTGGTGCAGATGATAATGGCAATGGTGGGAGAGGTGGAAATGTAAGGGGTGTGAGTTGTTGCAAGAATGTTGTGTTGTCGAATATGCCCCCGGTTTGAACATATCTCTCTCTTCTTGTGAATTTGTGAGAAGAGGTGTTTGAGGTGTTATGTGAAAAAATGATGATGATGGATCATGATGGAATGTGAGAGGAACATTTTTGTGTAATGGGTTTTGGGGTATGTTTTGTTCCAAGGTGGTGTTTGCATCCAAATTTTGATTATTAAGAAGGGGGTGTGTTTGAATTGCATTGAGAAATGCACTTCCCTTATTAACATTGGGTTGGGTTGGAGAAAATGATGTTTTGATTTGCAAAATGTTTTGCATGATGTTTTGAGATGGGGGTGTAGATGAGATGGGAATGGTGGATGAAATTGGCAGAAAAGATGCCTCTACTATGGTACTCACATCAAAATCTGAAGGTAACTTGGCCCCTTGTTTTGCTAGCTCAAGCATGTATAATGAAGGGTTGAGCCTCATCATGATGTTGATGATTCTATGGTTGTCTGAATTTTGGAGCATTTCAGTCATTTCCTCGTGAGACATTCCAAAGGTAAGGTCCTCTCCTTGGTTTTCTTCTTGCGGATTTTGCGATGATGAGAGGGTCAACGGATTACTTGATTCGGCGAGATTCATTTCTGTGTTTTTTTGGCTAAGATCACTTGAAGCGGGTGTTTCTTTGTTGGCTTCCATACTCTTCTTGTATTGAAATCTAGTTAGAACCATAAAACAAGGATCAATTTTTGAGAATATGGGAGATGATTCTCTTGATTCTTTGGATCGATCGTTATTTTATGCCCCAAAGTAGAAAGTTTTAGGATGCCTTGAGGATCAAGGGTGATGATATGATGATGATGTTAGGGATGGATGATATGGATTTTTTTGCTTTTTGATAAATCTTGAATGAGATACTAGGCTTTTAGGACTTGCAGATTTTGATTTTGATTTGTTTTGGGATTTTGTCCTTGATTTTGATTTTGATTTTGATCAAAAAGACCCTAAGATGTTGGATGATGATCTAAGGGATAGTTTTGTTCAAAGGATGATGATTTGAATATGTACAAGGAGAAGGATGCATCTACCCACACCTATTCAAACAAGATGATCATTTCACTAAGTATATGAAGAAGGATTCATCCACATATACTAAGCTAGACAAGATGATTTTGATAACTTTGACTAAGCACATGCAAAAGGATGCATCTACACATACCTAGCCAAAGGTTTTTTTGATAATGTTTTCAAGGATTTAGTTTCAATGATTTTGATGATTTTGATTTTTCCACAAAGCCTAGTATTAAGGATGATTTCAAGTTTTTCCAAAAGGTGATGGTGAGATGATTTTGTTTTGATGTTTTGGAGGATGGATGAAAAAGATTTTGATATGTTTCGATCCTAAGATGAACCTAAAAGGTACACTTTGTTTGCCTAGACCTAGGTATTGAAGAGCACACAAATGCTTCCTAAAGACCTTTGTGACCAAGAAATGATTTCATTCGAACATTCATTTTCAGATTTCCAACCAATGATTTCTTTTGTTTTTTGGGGTTGTGAGTCTTCAACACATATGAAAGTTCATTTTGCTTAGCTTTTCTTAATGTATTTATTTTAAAAAACACTTTCTTCAATTAGGTTTTCAAACTAAGATGTCCAATGTCTTAATTTCTTCAAACCCCACAAGATATGTTATGTGGAAATTCAATGAACTTAAGGCAAGGGTTTTCTTATTGTTTACTTAAGGAGACAAATCAAGATATAATCCAATGTTTAGAAACCTCTAAGGATGTGAATCCCAAGGGAAATCAATAACATATGGATTGAGTCAATTGTATTTGTCTTCAAAAGGGTTTGAAATTTGGATGAGGTTCAAGTGTTTGTTTCCATGGTGTTTTCGATCAAGCAATGCATTTTGTAACCCAAGAATAAGTACAATCCTATGGATGTGTAAGACAATATTTGTTGGAGTCCCACTTGGACAAGTCCAGCTACGCTTATCTCTAGTGAATGGTTAGATGCTTGACTCCACTGGCTCCCCTCCATGACACTCACTTATATGGGGCAGCCAAGCATCAACACCCATAAAACTCCCATGGCATGTTTTCCATTTCTACTAGAAGACCGTAAAAGTGTGGGGTGGCTTGAGAACGACTGTTCTTGTACCAACAAATAGTTTAAATGATTTTGGAAAATTCTAGCACATGGGTTTTAGTAAGGATTTTCCGTTCATGGAGATTGACCCATATGGCAAGAGTCCCCTTTCGGATCCATCTTGTCGGAATCAACTACATGATATTGGCGTTTACTCCAATACCCACATTTATATACTAGTTGGAAATACTCTTGGCTTTAGAGTGTTACCGGTTGAGTCGTTTGCTTGGGTGAGTACTTTTTCCCCAAGGTAGACCCTCTAGGATAAACAAAAGCGATTGAAGAACAATATTCGTAACTCGATCAATCTTTGTTGGCAACAAGGAGAGAGAATATATGCAACAATGCCCCCACTCACACTTGCACAAAATGTTCAATTTTAAACCCAAATCAAAGTGTGGAGGTGATTTCTTTGTGTCACCCTAAAGTCATGAAAAAGGCCTTTTGATTCTCAAGATCACTATAAAGTGTGAGAGAAGCACATATGTCATTTTTCAGTGGCTTTAGTTTAAGTAAGCCCTCATGAAAAATAAAGTTACACTTGTTCTTTTTAAATCCCCAAAGCAAAATGTGAGTTCGTTTTAGAGCACCAAATCACAAGTGAAAGACATTTTGTTCAATTGTTAATCCAAGAAACAAAATCTAGTGAGTTGTGATCCTAAAGTTTGTTTTAGCCCTTTGCAAGAAATAAACAAGAAGATTCTTTTTAAACCCAAAGGAAGATTAGTGTCCTAAGAAAGAAGTGCTAATAATCCCTTAAAGAAGTGTTAAACAAACACTAAAGTGTTTAAAAACACTTTGATTGGACAAAATATCATCATGCTCCTCCTTCCTTTGTTTTCGATTTCCAACCTACAAGTAAGAAAAACCAGTCAGATTTTGGAAAATATAGAAGTTAAAAACCATAAAACAGAATATAAATTGATCATCAAACAAAAGACACATGCTAAAATTAAATTTTCCCTTTTTACTATCTTCCAGCGTCGCAACTCGTGACTGCGTCGTAGTTTGTTTTCTCAGTGGTGCCCTGATAGTGCTAATTACCAGTCAGCGGCGCTCTGTGTCAGGACAGAGGGCTCAACTACATTGCAATTTTTGCCCAGCATTGCAGTTTCCCTCCAGTGTCGCAGCTTTTTAAAATTTTGAAAAGTCCTACAAGTCAACGAGTCTAGTGGCGGAGTTTAAAATTCAATTATTTTGGTTGGACGAGTCTATCATCACTGTTTGTGTTTTGAGTGGTGCCATATAGCAACGCTGAAGAGCCCGCGGTGCCAAAACAACAACGCTAAGCTCCCAGCGTTGGAATTTTCTATGTCTGGATGAAAACATGGAAATTTTAAGAGAAGATAGAAAAAAATGATATCAAGCCCTCCTTCTAGCGCCAAATGTGCGAATCCCAACCTTGGTACCTGCAAAACAACAAGAGTAAACAAGTTAGACAAATGATTGCAAGCCAAAATAAGGATTCCCCATGAAATCCATTTACAACTTCAAACTAGGAAAGAAAATAGTGAAGAACACAATGAAAATGACAAAACAAAGATTAAATCCTAATTAGATGTGCAAACTCATGATCCCATGGGGGAATTGGTGTCAATTTGGTGTGAAAATTGGCCCTTTCCCAATTCCTATGATGCAAGCTTGATGTTGAAGATGATTGATCCACTTTGTTGGTGATGAATGAGAACTCCAAGCCCAAAATCTGAAAAAACCTAGCTATGATTCAATGATAATGGATGAAATTCAAGAGATATTTGAGCATGGTAACTTTACCTAGATTGTGGATGATGAAATGAGGATATGAGCTCTTTATTTATAGGATTCCAAGATGGATGAATGTCCAAATTTGAGCAATGTGGGACTAACATTCATCCAATCATATGATGCCACTTGTCAAGCTATGAATGGATGATGGATGTGCAAGATTTGGGGTTTGTGCCAATAAATGCATAATTTTGAATTTCAAATTTGTTGAAATGACATGTAAGAGGGAAGGGAAAATGCAATAAATGCCACTTGGCTCAAGGCAAAGGACATGTAAGATGAATTTATTGCCTTGTTGGATGTACATGTTGACTTGGAATTTTTGAATTCAAATTGAGAGAATATTCCAAAAGATGCCTTGTGAGGAAAATAGAGATTTAATAAATGAATTAAATCTATTTTCATGTGCAACTTGCATTATCTAGAGGATGGGACATGAGATGAGATTAAATTAATCAAGGGTTAATTAATTTAATGAGAGAGGTTAGATGATGTGACCTATTTGACTCAAATTTATGGATTTATTTAAATCAAATAAAAGAGGAATATGATGAGATTAATTAAATAAGGATTTTGATTTATTTAATTAAAAGAGATGGTGTTAGATTAAATCAAATAATGTTTTAATTTATTTAATTTAATGAACAGACTTTAGAGATTTAATCAAATAAATTGATTATTTAATTAAATAGGGATAATTAGATTAGATGAATTGATTTAATTAACAAAAGAGATTGAATTAATTAGATAAAATGATTTATTTAATTAAGAGATGAATATTGATGAATTTAATCAGATAGGGGAATTTGATTAAATGGTTAGACCGAGGGATGTTTTAGGAAGAAACGATGTTAGGAAGTCAGGATCAGATGCACGATGTCAATCAGTATATTTTACGTGTCTACACTTGTTAATGAAAAACATGGGAAGACTCTGTTACCAATTTTCACCTCAGCTCAAATTGGTAGAGATAATTAACTTATGTTCATTTTAAGGTGAAAAGATTTCAATTCATTTATGCTTTGCTTAAACCATTGCATGTATTGGAAGTTTAAAGAAAATGTTCAGTTTAAATGTGCAATGTGTTTTTCAGTAAAAGAGAGCATTTAGTTTTCCATTCAATGTTTACAACATAGAAGAGATTGCATGAGATATAAAGAATAGTGCTTTCATTCTGTATTGATTTATCCATTCTACAATGTTACATACATTTTTGCAAAAGAGATATACAAAATTGAACATGATTTAATAGAATGTTATTTTCATATTCATTGGAAAGGAAAGAGAAATCAAGTGTCCCACACAAGCTGTGGGAGTAGCTAAACCAATTCATCATAAGCAATGAACAACACAACTGAAGATTAATAAAAGGAAAGAAGCATATAACGAAAAACATATCCATCATTTCCTAGTTTGGGTCTTCAGTTGGTATTTGTTGCTGCTACTCTTGCTTGCTCCCAATCTTGAATAAACCTACATCATGTTGAAAAAAGAGGATGTTAGAGCTCTAGATATGAATATCACTATGTGATCTATCAACAGGAATATAGTACATTGCCTATAATGTATTGAGTTAGTATGCGAGGGAACATGAAAAGTGAAACATCACAGGAGCATTGAGCTTCACTATTTTTTATCTAACATATTTTTTCACTGTGCAGGTATAGGAGAAATCATGTTGTTGATCCATTTTTGAAGACATAATACCATGTGGTGTAAATTGGGCTCCCACAAGGGTTGAGCCTAGCATGTTTCCCCTTAACTTCAAAAGGGGTTACAAGAGAGGAAACATGTGCATATCTGCTCAAAAGGAAGCATCCAACTGAAAAAGTCCACAAGGAAGGTACAAGAGAAGCTGATCCATTTCCCACTCATGACAATCAGATTTAGGAATGCAAGTGAAAATGAGAATCACAGATGAGTGAAGGATCCCCTTGAATGCTTAAAAAAATTGCTTTCATGTTTCATATATATGTTGTTCACATTGATAGGGCAGAAAAGTGGGTATTGTTGTTATGTTGTTCATAGGGTTCAATGTCCCACAAAAGGTGTCATCATATGCATTAAAGGTGTCTACATGTAGATGGGACAACAAAGAGTACATGATCATGAAGTGATAGTGAACATGCATACATGGCAAAGTTCACATATTTCAAGATTTTCTATGCATTGTGGATCAAGAGAAACAAAGTAGATTCATATCAATTGTAGCTGCTCTCAATAGGAGATTAAAATGCGTGAAGGGTACAAAAATATTTTAATCTTTTTCAAGCATTGAAATGCAAAGTGCATAGTTGCAAATGTAGTGAGCAACAACATGAAGAGTAATTGAACCATTGCTAACTATTCGTACAACATGCAATAATCATCAGAGGTTTGTGTATGTAAATTTTGAAAGAGATGGGAAATTTGCATATAGAATAGCATCACTTGAAAGCAAAGTAAAAGCATAACATTCAAATTCTTCTTCAAACATTATGATATGATTCAACATTTTTTAAAAGAACATTCACAAAGAAGGGAGTGATCCCACAATAGTGGTTTACAATTTCTGAGAGATCCTTATTTTTACTAAAATAACATATTTTTAGAAAATATAATGATTTAAGCCTTGAAAAGTTCCATTTAAAGGATTCCAATTTAAGAGGGTTTGATCGAACCACCTTAGATCAAACCCCCTTGGATAGAACCCCGCTAGTTTTAAACCATACCTATAACAGAGTATCCTTTACACCTATCAAAATGCTGATAAAAACCACTTTTGATTTACCTTTTGGGGGATCAAATGAATTCATTTTTTTTTGTAAGTATGTAGTCCTTATTATAAGCTTCCCAAAAAGTATAATTTTAAATAAATTTAATTTTATTATTATATTTATTTTTTATTTCTTGTGAATGTAGGTTTTTCACGAAAATCAAGCTCTATGTTCGCACATGTGGAAAAATAGCAGATTATCAAATTTTTTGAAAAATATCAGGCACTAGATATTGAAGTCCTTGATCCAACAAAAAAAAGAATTTTGATACATACAAAAAAATTATGTTGTATACAGTCACTTATGTCTGAATTGTAATTGGTTTGAATTTGAAACTTGATTAAGGAAAAAATATTCAATAAAACAATATGAAACCAAATGAAAGCACTAGATATCATAGTTACAAATCTAAATTGGAAAAAAATATAATTTTATCCTTCATGGAAAAAAAGTTATTTTGTATATGGTGAGCATCACTCCTTAAAAATGGTGTTTACTGAAAAAAACTAGTTTTCGAAGGAGATGGAAAAAGAAGTGCAATTTGATTCCAAAAATTTTGAAAAAAATATATTTAGAATTTATAGACAAAATGTCACAAATCACTAGTTTGCATCATCTTCAAATTCCTCACAGTTTAGCCACTATAGGTGCCTGAAAGTGAAGATTTAGTTAGAAAAAAATAGTTCAGTGTCCAGTTTGGCCAAAAATTGTAAACTAGTATTGTGGGGTCACCCAAGGATTTGCTGCTAAGTGTTTCATGCTTCTAGACGGTGAAGGGAAGTAGTGCCTCATGCATGTTCCACAATGTAAATTTAACTACAACAAACAACAGTGAGAAATGAGCTTAAATAATTTCTTCATGGAATGGAGCAACAAGAAACAAACTCAAGAATGAGTAAAATGCTTTGTATCTGTGTTGAAGGGTGAGTTTCTCTCCATATAGGGTGCTTTGAGTAATGATCTAAAATGCTTGAAAAAAGATAAGTGCATATAGTGGGTAAGAGAAAATGGAGTTTCATTAACTAACTGCTTCCATGCTATGCTTACAAGGCCAAACTAGGCCCTTAAGGTGGTTGATACAGTGGAGGTAAAGAGTTGCATGGCCATGACCTACAAGTAGAGTTTTGAGTTTTGAAGAGTTTGAAGGAGAAAATGCAAATGGAGGGAATGCCCAAAAATAGGAAACCCCAAGTGACATTGAACATTTTGAAAAACCCAGTTCTTGTCCTCATGGCTGCAACTTGGGAGGAGTTGTTTTCTTCACAAAGAGAAAAACCCACTTGGAGTTTATATTTGGAATCATAAATGTAGAGGTAAATAGAAGGGTTTCAATTTTTATGCCATGAGAAACAAATCAGAAAATAAGAGGAATACATGAATGGCCACGACCATTAAGGGTTTCAAAACCCAAAAAATAGTAAAGAAAAGTGTAAGGAGTCATTTTTTTTACAAGATTCTCATGGTTCTATCATGGTTCGAGCTTAAATAGAGCTATCTTTATATAAAATAGGAGAAATGCATGAGGGGGCCGTGACCTATAATGGAAAATACATAGAAACTCAATTTATTTTCTTCCACAGAAGGAAACAAAGGTTCATCATTTTGTTTAAATAAGCTCAAATCGAGCTTATTTAAGAGGGAAATGCAAAACTTGGAAGGCGGAAGACTTACCCAAGTCACTATTCAAGAGAAATCCTTCAAAACCTGCATGCTTGTGGCCTTCAAAACTCAAGCCAAGCTCATCCATTGCGGCTCGAGGTAATGAGATATCTACAAAGGAAACAAACATAGAAAATGCATTAGAAATTCACTCATGGTCGTGGCCAAGAAGGTCAAGAATCAACAAAAAATGGATGAAATGTTCAGATTTTGTTACAAAGCAACTTACCTCGTAATCTTCCTTCAAGAATCTTCAAGAAAATCCCACAGAAACAGCAAGAATCAAGCTCACAAGGTTGAAATCCTAATCCCCATGGCGGCTGAGTGCAGAGCATATTTCTCCAAATTCGATCAATGCAAATGAATGGCCGAAAAGAAAGGAGGGCTCAAATTTTGTTCTAGGGTTCACATTTTTCCCTAATTTGGCCTTGACATTTTTGCATTTGATTTAAAATTCAAAAGACCCATTAATACCTTTATGGTATTTATCTTACCTTCACAAATTATTACCTTCACCTAGGCTTTGAGCCTTAACACTTTTTATGACTTTGAGAAAACCATATAGGCTTTATGCCTTAGGAACATTTCACAACCTTGGAGGAAAAATCAAACATTAAATATGCCTTGGATATTTTTCCTATGATTTGTAAGAAAATCATATAGCTATGCCTTGAGATTTTATAGTTTTTTCTAAGTGCCTTCAAATACCTTAGCCTTCTATTTAAAAAAAAAAATTAAAATGTCTAATGCTATGTACTTGGTAACTTTTGCCAAAAGCAATAATTGCTTTGTATTATTGTAAAAATCAGAAGATGAGATCAAATATAAGTTGGACCTTCCTACTTTGAAAAAATCAAGCTGCAAAATGATGTAAAACATCATTAAGGTAAAGTTTCTATAAATTACCTTAATGTTTGTTATTTTAAAAAATACAGTATATCCTCTTACAATCCTTCCATTTTTGAGTTTGAGTTCTTGGGAGAATTTGGAAAAGAGTGAGAAAACTGAACTTTCTAATTTCAGTTTTGAGCAGTTTGGGCCTGATTTTGTGGCTCTTTTGGATCAACCTTTTGGAGATAGAAAGTTTCTATCTTTTTCATGCAGTTTGGAGCAGTTTTGGACACTATTTTTCAAGATTTTCTTGGGAGCTCGAAAATGGATCAGGATTGCTAATTCAAAGATGCAATTGAGCTGATTTTTTCTATTCTCAATGTTGGAGACACTTGGGAGATATAAGTTTGGAGAAAAAAATGATTTTCTCAATTCAGATTGTCGTTTCTTTCTCTCCTACTCATTAGAGAGTCTTGTAAACATTTCTTGTACTCAGATTTTGAGCTTGATACTCCTTCATTTTAATAAAACGACATGAATTTCCTTCTCATTTTCTTGTCTCAAATTTACAGTGTCAATTTGATGTTAATTGTGATTAAAAATACAAAATCCTTTTCATGTCTTGTTATTGTGAACTCGTGTGCAAGAGTATCATATAATTCAGGTTGTATTTTGTGTTCTGTTTAGTGAACCTTCATACAAATCACTGTTGGATTGTATGTTTTTTAGGGTGATATTGTGAGAGTTGAAGTTTTGAGGGATTGTTGAGAGTAAAATTTATTAGAATCTTTGAATTTTTGGTGAATCATCTTTAGGTTTTAGGATCTCATCTTTAGTTTTCCTGCTAACCCTTTCCTTTGAAATTATTTTAGATTAGGTGATTTGCTAGGGGAACTAGCCCACTCTGGAGATTCACTCTCATTTATAGATTACCCACAATCTACGAGTGTTTCCATGTTTCAGCAAGACAACCAAGTCTAACTTGGCTAAGGGTGCAATCCTGACTGACAACAGACTCTTAAGAGCAAGGGGATCAAATTTTGTATATAAATTTTTCCCAAAAATAATGAAAAACTCAATTGATGATGAAACATTGAAAATAGTGCACTCAAGGACACTAGAAACTAGAGAAGACACCAACACACATTCTTAGGTGTGTAATTCTGGTGTTGGATTCCTATTTTGGCATTTCCATTCCTACCAAGTGTTGTAGTCCTTCCTAGGTGTTGTAGTCCTGTTCTAGTGCTGAAGTACTAGCCATTGAACAAACCTAAGCTAGGGTTTGGTCACTATGACATAACAAACACTCAAGAACTACAATGAAGGGGACCAAAAAAACAAAAATCTAAATTTGTGAAAATGACTAAGGAACCAAGGAGGTCCTACACACCCAATCTTACTTCACACAAGCCCATGAAGAAGAACACTCCCAAGGGCTAGGGAGGCCACAAAGGACTCCCACACAAGTCTAATGATACTAGGGGTGAAGGAAAATATGTTCCACACTTTCTAACCTCAAAAAGATCACTTGGAAAACCCTAAAAGTCCCCTTAATAAGGCAGTTCTCAATGACACACTACACACACAACATAAGGATTCCTAGAGATTCAAACACCAGTTACATGTTTTATAAACCACCAATTCATTTTAAACCCAAAGGAAAAGTGCTCTAAGTTCATTTTATACAAACAACATAAAAATATTAAAGAGCATTCAAGATAGCATGTGTGCTCGACTCTAATGCCGATTCACATAATAAAAATTATACTGGTGCCACTTATGTGGCACAGTTACATTCCATGCACTACGAAGGTCCAATGATTAAATTAAATAATAATTCAAGGACTCCAATGTCCTTTGATACACTTTTACAACATTATAAAATAAAGAAAAGAAATATTGTTGAAGCATTACCCTACCACATTTAATCCAAAGATCCACTCCCACTATGCTAGAGATAGTCACATAGGCCAAAACACACTCACACAATATACATGTGGGTAGGATTACACTCACACCAATCACAAAGTAAAAATGCAACATGCACAACACATGCAAAGGTTACTCAATGACATCAAAGAGGATGAAGTACCATATCTCAAAAAATTCAATTCAATAGTCAAAAAGGACTAGATCCTATAGGGGGTAGGGAGTGTTGTTATAATGTTCTAAAGTATCGACCAAGTGGAATCAAGTACACCTCTCATAAGACACAAGTTTACTCAACCATACAAGTCCCAATTCTCTGCAAGTGGGCATGTCTTCCACACATCCTAAGTCTATACAAGCACCCCAAGCATGATGGGGCACCATTATCTTGGTTCATTTTAATCTCTCCATGTTTTATTTATTTATCACTTAATTAAGATACTTCTACACGAGATATCCATTGAGTTGATTTGGTTTGGGAAAATGTTGGAAGCCATTCCCATACTTCTCTCTAACACCTACATCTTAGGTTCATAAAAACTCACAAAAATCAAGTGTGGCATGGAAATCAAGGCAGTAATTTGGCTCAAAAAATTTCAGCATTATTTTAAATTGATCCTTATGAAAATACATGAAGGAGACATGAAATCCCCCATTACAAAAAATTCAAATTCATCCTTTTACAATTTATTTTTGCATGTAAAAATATATTTTTTTACATGGACTAAATTTCAAAAATTTCAAAAAAATAAAAGTATCGTTTTGCTCTGTTCATCACATGGGTTAAGGATGAAAAAGGCTCTGTGGATTCCATTATCTACAGTTAGATTTGGACAGACACAAGGTGGAATTTGGTGAAGATTTGGCGGATGATATCAAGAGACGAACCAATGCTCTACTGACTTTGCTTGAATATGTTAATGGGTGATACACATATAGTGTATGTAGTGTAATTTTGGGGAAGTTTTTTCAAACAATTGATCTCAATATAGGGAAAATATGGGGTTATTGTAAATGTTTAAAGTCAGTGGTCCTATATGGGAATATTGTAGATGTTTATAGTTAGTGGTAGTATAGATTGTACATGGGGCTTTTCTGTCAATTTTTTCTACATCAAGCAAACATGATATCAATCTTGGTTGTCAAGAACCATGGAAAATCTTACTTTGTAACATTTTATTATATATTAATATATATCAGCGTTTATCCTTTTTCCAAAAAAAAAAGGTATCCTTTTACTCCAAAAATGCACATCTATTCTATTAAGTCAATTTTGATTTTTATGCATTTAAAAAAAGGGCATTATGAGGGCACACAATTGACAATTTTGAAACTTTCACAAAACAATTTAATCTATTATTTTTGCAAAAATTGAAACCTAAATGGGAATTCCTATGCTACCTTAAGGGTGGGCATGTAATCCAAATGAAAAATTATATTTAAAATGAGAAGAAATTAGAGACTTACCTCAAAGTTTTGGAGACACACCAAAAAACTTAAAAAAAAAAAAAAATTCCAAATTGAGGAGATGAAATCCACACACATGTGATCACAATACCATTCCTAACCCAAGTAATTTAACTCCCAAGATTTTTTCTAATCAAATCCATACAATTTCCTCAAATTCATTTTTTTTTCCATGAAGGGGTTTGGAGAGCAATTTCTTCCCAAAAAAAGGTTGACAAACAAAGACTAACTGAGCGGTCCCATGGGGGGGCTTGGGCTTCTATTTTCATGGAGCAGGAGGTCCCATGGAAAAAAAAAAATTGTGCTAAGGGATTAATTGGATTCTTTTCCAGAAAAATAGGAGCCCCTACAGTATAGGAATGCATCTTTCAGCTGGTGAAATTGGGGTGGGGCTAGAAATTGCCCCTACAGCTTAGGGATTTTTTAGTAAGTTTTTCTACCAGTTGTCTATCACTTAAAATTTTAAATTCCTAAAAAAACCAAAAAATGAAAGAATTTTTATTTATTTATTAATTTTTATCAAAATACTCCAGTTTGTTCCTTAAATTTTGGAGCTCAAGCTTTTAAGCTGAATTGCAAAACTGAGTTCATGGGACCACCAGCTTTAAAATATTCCTAAAAACTCTCAACAGCACCCACTGAATTTTTTTAGGAAGCCCCCCCTCCATGGGACCATACCCTAAGTTCCTTGCTGTTGTGCTAATTTTTAACCTTTTTCATATTTTCTATTTATTTTTCTTTTATTTTTCCACTTTATTTTTTTTCCAAAATTTCATTTAAGAAAAATAAACATTGAAGAAAAAAATCATTTACATTATATTTATCAACATGATTAAATCGAGCATAAGCATTCCCAACCCCAAAGGAATTTTTTTAAAAAATAATTAATTTTATTTTCCCCTTTTCCAAAAACATGAAATATTTCTCTAAATAATAAACAATCATTCAATCCTTAGAAATTTCATTTATGATAAATCTTAAAATTTAAAGCATTAAATTTAAATTAGGCAATCACTAGTAATTCACAACATGGACGAACTTTGAAATCGCCTCCAATTTGAATTTGGCTAAGATAGGTAACTCACAACATATATCATGCTAAATGTGACATCTCCTAATATAAACATCATTGGGGAATAACTTAGACTCGTGTAGCTAGGTGGAGAAATAATCATGTACTTGTAACCACTCAACACACATGTTGAGTGTACCTTCTCAGTATATATATCCAAAGCACAAAGAATCATCCAATGAGGTTCAACATCATATAAAACCTATAAATCAATGAATTCAATGACCTATAATCATGATAACATTTAATCAAAACATGCATAATATTACACACATCTATGAACTAAAGCATTCAAATAAACTAGACACATAAACATACAAAAGACCAATAATTGACATGTTGAGGAACCACATCTCAAAACATGTGGGTGGTTCAAATACACCATTTAGAGCAAGAAAAAAAACCATAACTAAACTCACAAATAAAAAAGTGAATCTAAAACATCATTCAATTCCCAAGGCAACAAGCAAGAGCATGAGGTATGCATTCCCTAATACATAATCGAGGAATGATGTTGAGATCCAAACCATATGGTTGTAAATGAGAAGGGAATTACTAAACCTCTTGTGAAGGTATGACCCTTATTTTTAGGTATCTTTGGTTGGGAGACATTCCACCTTGCATTGGTAAACTTGTGTTGTGCATGTAGAAAAATGTTGGTCATCCATCTAGTTGAGATATAATATCTCCTAGTTGTCCTACTACTTGCATATGTTTTTGTTAGTATGGTGAATATCACCAAGCATGTTTATGGAATGTATTTGAGTTAGATGGTTCCCTCATCTTAACCTTGTTTTGTGTCCATGAGAGAACATGATCTTGGGTTAGGACTTGATCATCACTGTGGTGTATACCATTCTCTCATAGGTTTATTGTTGGTTTAAATAGGGGCATTATCAAACTAGTTAGTGTGTAGGCTACCTAGGAGAGTCCCATTCCCACTAGTCAAGTCTCCACTAAGGGAAATTTACCTTTTTGTATCACCTCATTTAGTTGAGACACATGTACTCACCTTTTGAGACACCTCTATCATATACATGACACATTTATCACACTTGTCCCATGCACATGACACATCATGGACACATATCTTACACTTATTGAGGAGGTTAGATTCCACATATATACCTTCTCATCTTACCCCTCTATATATCCAAGGTGATCATATGTAATTACAAGATTTTTTGATTCACATATATTGTATGAATACATTGCATAATTTTGTCTAATTTGAAATCTATTGTAAAAGGGTTATAATTATTTTATAGGATATTTTTGGGTTGTGAGGATCAAATATTCAACTTCAACATATCATGGTGGCTTCGTTACATGATAGGTAATTATTTTGGTTGTCCTACCTTGCTTGGAGAAATGGTAATGTCTTGTATGTGATCAATTTCTTGTGTTGTATGTGGCATGCCACATCATATCAACAACCTTGCTAGGTTATGTGTGTGTAATGGTGTTTGGCATGACACATTGTGTGTATGTTGGTATATAGTGTAACTTGTTAATGTTGTATATTTATTGTTAATATTTTTTTATACATTGTTCTTCAAAATAAATTTGTTCACTTGACTAATTTGCTAAGTATGTGGCTTGGGGAATTACATGACACATTGCATATTATTCTACTAGAGTATTTCCAACTATAATATTTGTTAGAATCTATCTTTTACATCCCTCATAATTTTATTTGATTCATACATAACTATTGCAACCATTGAAAGGAGAACTAGATGCTTCCATATAACTAAATATGTTGGAAAAAAAAATTTAGGAGATATATAGTAGTTGGATTTTATTTTATTTTTTAATATCTAACATTTATGGGGGCTAATTATGTTCTTGGTATTGTTTTTTATCCTATATATATATATTGAAATTTTATTACTTCCATAATTTCTATAAGCGAGTTTTAACTTGTAGGAAAGGTGCATGCCAAATACCAAAAATTTAAAACTACTAATGCTTTTAAGTGTAGCTTTTGTTGGTAAAAGTTTTATTTTTGTAAAAAAATTATTTAAATTTTAAAGTAAAATCACTTTCTTTTTGTTTTATCATGTTTATGTGATACAAGGGTGTGTATTCTATTTATTTGCACCACAATACGATCTCGAGAATCAAAACATCTATTTATTTACTATTTATTTCTCTAAAATTATAGTCTTGAGTATGCTCTTTCCTTGTACTGCAAGCCAATCTTGGAAATCAAAAGAAAAAAATATTTTCTTTATTTATTTTAAGTGGGCCTAGCTTGGATTTCACCACCAAGTGGCAATCTAAACTCAAATGTTTTGATAGGGTATATAAATTGGTAGGATAATCAAGAGACTACTCCATTCACAATGCTTTTATTGTTTAGGCTAAGCTTGCAAAGTGAAAGAGGAGAGTGGGTTACTGGTTTGTGTGAGGCCATTTATAATGGCCCACCACGAAACCCTAGAGAACAACACACTAAACACATAAAATGGGACATTTTTTTTTTTTGAAAGTGCATTATTCACAAGATTGTAAATGAAACACTAATTTGTTTTCTAATCTAAGTTCTTTAAGGTTCCTTACTACACTACTCGATTCTCATTAACTAAACTAACAAGAACAAAAATCCATTACATTAAACCAATTCCATCAACAATATGAAATTACATTTAATCATCTCATCTATTTGAACAATCAATATGAAATAGCCATAACATGTATTCAAAGAGATAATTTAGAATCAATCCACTTAACTAACATATACAATGGCATCTTTTACATTGTCCATTACATAAGGGAGTCCAACATTTATTTACATCATTACATCGTTACATTTGAGCAACAATGTCTCCTCGTATACATGTGAGGAGAGTACAACAAAATTATAATACATGATACAATAGATTTATGGTACAATACAAGTACATGAATAAGGATCCACATGAACTAGAATGAGTGTAGAAGTCTTCAAATTCAAGAGAAGTCTATGAACACAAAAAAAGAGAGGGAACCCAATGGAGTACAAGGCACATTCCACCTTACCATGTGGAACCCTAAGGTCCACCCCCCTGTGCTAGGAGATAGCGAAAGGGTCCCACCACCACTATGACAACAAGGTGACAACCAAATGACATTAAAAAACCATAAAGGATCCCAACATGCAAGTACAACATAACAAAACACAACAGTGACACCAGAGGCACACACATACAAAATGGAAATATAAGTCAAAGGAATACAAGGTTGTAGCAGGGGGGAGTGTCATTGCATGGTCCTAACATGGGTTGTCCTAAGTGTCTCACTAGATAATGACCCCCATCTATGGTTGTCCTGAAAGTCTCACATTAGATTTCGGCCCCATAGGGTGACACATGCGGAACCAACTTCCTTTCATGAAGACAAGGAGGTTGGTCTTTCCAACCAAGCCTTATTAACCCATCCTTAGCCTGAACGAGTGCTACATGCATGGGTGAGGCATCCAATTATCTTGATTAGAGTGAAAAACTACCCAACCCCCTAGTTTATTAATTATGTTATCACTTGGTTACAAAACTCTCACATGGGTTGTCCTAGACACCACTTTGCGCGCTGACCCCCATTGAGAGCCACTCCCCCTACAATAACTAGGAGACCCGAAGAATCAACAGGGCAAGCCTATATGCACAAATCATGAAACCCATATGAACATACACAAAGGCGAGGCATGAACTATCCTACACACAAAATCAATCATAAGGAAAATGGATAGTGCATGGCTAAAACCCCCTTAATAAAACACTCCAAGTCTCAATCAACTAAATACCAGGGTCAACACATACATTTAGCCCATAACATAGTTTTCCAAGCCTTTGGAAGACTATAATATCTACCTTACACAAGAAACCTCTTCATTCAAGCACAAACAATAAGATTCCAATAACTGACAATTAACTCATAATACATCTTTTAAGCCACAATTTCAACAATGCAACCATTGAATACATAGTGAAGTTAATTTTACCTCTAAATCATTGAAAGTAATCGAAACTAGAAGTCATTGTTCAAACATCCACAAGAATTATCTAACTTTCTTAGTTATTAGACTTCCAATTGAAATAAACGATTTCATCCAATATTTAATACATGCATAAAGATACATATATGCATATATATATACACATACATATATACATACGAATATCCTTTTTATATGTATATATACATACATATATAAATATATATATATATACACACATATATATATACACACACATATATATACCTACACATGCATATGTGTGAATATATAATATTTATATAAATATATTTTAAGGTAAATACATTTAGATTTTCAGCTTGCTATTATCATATAATTATTAGAAAATTAACTAAAAGATACACATATAAATCTGTGTATATATATATATACATCAATGTATATACTTACAGATATTAATTATAGTTGAATGCTATATAGTTACAAATCATACAATGCAAAGGAGAGGTCTCACGCACTAATCATTTAAACTTCAATGTTTATGGTAGTTTTAATATCGATCTCCCTTTGATGTGAACATACATATACATATATATATGCATACATATTTATGTATGCTTATATATATTTATTTGTTTGTAAAGTGACAAAAAATAACTGAAACTTGAGGTTGTCGGTTCAAAAGGATAATGACGCCTTATCCGGCGTAATCCAACACTCAAGACTATCAGTTCCTACACATAATTTACTGGAGATTGCAGTTAAAGTCTCTAAAATGCATGTTCTTTGTGCGACGGTTTAAACACATAATTTGGTTGTTTCTAAGGATCTCTATTAAGAGGCCAAGCATTAAAAGAATAATAAATTTGAATTCCTCATAACCATTTCAACATCTAAGATACCAGATAATGAAGGATGTCGCGCTGAACATGGTTAATAAATTATTAAACAAGAATTTGATGATTTAATTCCAAACACAATGTTGCCTAACAAGAAGAGTGGTGCCAGAATTGATTGTAAGTTTTGGCATACAAAGGCCCGACAAAGGTTAAAAAAAATATCCCATACAATTGCTTGATACAAGAAGGGAAATTACTATGCACAACATATACCAAGAGAGGAATTTCAAAGTAGAGACTTCGAATACCCACATGTATCGACAGGGAAAGAAAATGAGATGTGAGAAGTCAGCCTTCAACATAGACTCTATGGCCCCAACATGGGGGATACAAGATTCGAGCTATTAGGCTTACAGTTTAAGTAAGATACTATGGCAGAGCACATCAATAATCTTGCATGCCATACTATTGATTATGAATAAGAAGTGAAATTTGAAAGAAATCAAAAAAGGGGTAGAGGTTTGCACCTAAATCGAGAATGGAGACATTTAATGATTATTACAGCTGAGATGCTTAAAATGAATTATAGTCAAATTGGGAAGAAATATAGAGCAAACAATTTTACAAAGTACTTAAAATTTAATCAATAATTATTTTACTTCAGGCACATATTCATGTAATAATCATTTTTTGAGTAAACATTAATTTAAGGAGAAATTATGGAACCTAGTGTTGGCCTCCTACAATGATTTAACAACTAAGCCCTTATAGATGTGATTCAAAGATTGGACATATAAACTGAATAGCCATTCAATCATCATGAAGGTGCATTTAACTTGTCAACCCAGGGACGTGAACTTGAAATGGGTCAGCATAGTATGTGCACTAAGGATCCCAAGTAGCCATATCCATTCTTCAACTAAGAAAAACATAATGCTGAAGGTAAATTTATTAGAAGGAAATAACATAAGTACTGAACATCAACCAACAACTATGCTAAGCTGAAATGCATGACATAAATGAAAATCTGAGCAAACAAATAGGAAACTAATTTGTTTGCTTTGGCTGCAGGAACAATCACAAAATGAAATTCTGGTGGCTGTAGGAGTAGTCAGTGCCAGATTCGTAACTAATTATTGAACAAAAAGTAATAACTAAACTAAACTAAGGACAAAATGCTCACCAAGTGGGCCCCCTTGGATGAGTATCCTCTAAAACTAATGTAAATTTAAAAGTACAAACTTATAACTTCATCTTATTCATTGGAAAACATGAGTACAATAGAGCAGTGTAAACTATATTGCTAAAAAATAAGAATGCAAGTACATCATTAGATCGTGCAACCTCTTGAGAAGGAGCATCCAACTCTTATTTATAGGAAAAGAAGTGACTAACGAAGCAAGGCAGCCAACTCCATGAGCTAGGAGGATGCCACTTTAGGGAAAGTAGGGAAAGTGGAAGAACATGTGCTTCTATTGTTTGCATACAAACATTTCATTTCTAAGGGAAATTAATCGTTGTGAGTGTGAATCAAGTGCGTGTGTGATCACAAACACCTCACCTGATTTGATTTTGTCAAACCCTTCATAGGAAGCCTGCTAGGGGATTTCATCACCCCTAGGGACGACCTCAATCGAAGTGTGAATCGAAAGACATGTTTGTTTGGAAGTTAAAATCTTGTCACTCTTGGCTAAGCCCCAAAGAACTTTATACCTTTGGGAAGTGAAGGTGAAGGGTGGGTTACCCCTTTCTCCCAGCTGTGTGGCAGGATTTTTCTTTCAAATCATTCCTTAGTCAACCTTGTGCAATCTAGCTTGAGACCTAATTGGCCATACCCCACTTGACTAGTCATAGGGCTTGTTGTTGTGTATTCAAGTGCTTGATTAATCATAGCATTTAATCTTGGAAGACAAACTTATCATTGTGCTTGGTGTGTGTGTTTATGCATTTACATGTAAAATCTTGTGTTTGATATTGCCCAAGTCAAACTTCCAATAAAAATTTTCCACATCATCCAAGTCATCCAATCTCGTCATTCCACATCATCATCTCTTTCATCTAATCAACATCATTTTACACCATGACAACATTTGAAGACATAGCACTAGGGCTTATTCACATGCTTCATAAAGCTCAAACAAATCAAACACCTTTAGACCAACAAATCATTCAAAGCACCCATAACATTATCCAAAAACTTCAAACCAACCAATCACCACAAATTCAACAACTCATAGCACAAATCCAATACCTCATGGCCAATTGTCAAGTCCAACAAGCGCATTATCAAGTCCAAATGTCATTTCAACCTCAACACATTCAACCACAATCCTATCTGTCACCTTCATCATCATGCCAACCTAACACATCTATCTATTATGACAATGCCACATCAACATGTCCACCCATATCACAACAAGAATATAGGATCCCAAGTCCACCTGGGCAACAACATCAAGAGCCTTTAATTCTTAATGCCACCTTTGACAAGGGGAACACCAATCTAGTCCATGCACCCTTACCACCATCTAATCAAATGAATATCCCTAATCCACCATGTCCTAGTCCTAATCCATTGGCCACCCCATCTTCTAACCCATCAAACTCTTCATTACCCCCACCATCATCTAATCCTCCATCAAATCAATCCCTTACATTTAGATATTTAAAGCATAAATTGATGGCATTATCTAAATCCACCAATCCACCTACAAAGGATGTGACCCAAAGGCTACAAGAAAGGAATCAATTGCCACCATGTCATTCAACTCATATACTTGAACATACAAAAGAGTCCTCAAACATCATGCCAAGTCCTTCAAGTCAACCATGTCATCCTCAACCCCTTGGGCCAAGTCAAGAGTCTCCCCTCATAAGTCCAAGTCAACCTCCATCATGCTCCTATGTTGTTGACCATCTAGAACATGTCAAGTCTCTCCAAGAGTCATCCCCTTCTACTTCCATTCAAGCAACCCAAGATGTGTGTCAAGAGCCTAATCCTAAGCATGTGGAAACATCAAGCCCTAGTCCTAATAAAGATCAAATCATTATCATCCAACCTGTCCATAATCTATATCTCTTTTATGATCAAGATGATATCCATAATGATGAAGAGCCTATCCATGAGCAAGATATTCCAAATTCACCTCCACCTAGCACCATCCATGATCCATCAACGTCCACCTCCCTTGATGAGACACTTGCCTCCCAAGCTAGTATAGAAGATCAAACAAATACCTTGGATCTAAGTGAACACAATGCTAATCAAGATCCTAATGATCCCCCATCACCCATTATCGACCCCATTGCAAGTCCTCCATCATATCCACTTGGTATTCCAATAAGGAACTCATGTCTAGTGTTCCACCTACACCTAGTCCCATTGTCCATTGCATACCCCAAGGACACCAATCTCAAGATGTTGGTATTTCCTCCATGCATTCTAAGTCCACTTTCCACCACAAGCCTTATCATATTCCCAAAACATACATGGCCATCCCCTCTCCATCATCCTACAAATGTCAAAAGCTTGTGACCATACACCTTCCTCCATCCAATTTACCACCATTACTTCCAACTCCTAATACCCCTCCATCCACTTTGCCACCATTACTTCCAACACCTAATATTCCAATCTTTCATAAATACCCTAAATATCCTAGTCATGACCAACAAATGCACACATTGTGTAAACATAAGGCTTCCACTCATTCCATCCACCCCATGGGATTCAAAAATAAAAATTTGGATGCCTCTATTTATAAAGTCAAAAATTCTAAAGGTCTTAATGCCTTAGAATACAATTTCAAAAAGTCAAAGCCAAGTGCATCCAAAAAGTTATATCAGCCCATACCTCCAAAAGAAAAGTCTAAAAACAAAATGGTTTGGGTACCTAAGCAAAAAGAAATCAAGTCAAATGAGGCATCCACATCACAAAAATCCCAACCATCCCCTCCCATCCAAAATGCACATTCCATTCAAAAACATCAAAGTCCTAAAACCCACAAGCCAAATAAAAGTCATAAAAATACTAAGTCTATGTGGGTGCCTAAAGCCCTTCATCAACCATCTGCTAAGCAAACATCTCCATTGCTTCCTACACCCCGTCCACATCAAAAGCTTCAATGTTTATCACAATGTGTGCAACCATTGGTCATGATTCCATTCCCACATACCTCTATCTTTCCATCCCCCATCCACTATCCTACATATCTCCCCCACATTCCTATGGTCCATGCTTTTGGCTAAACCTCCTCATTCATCTTTTCCATAAGTCCCATATAATCCTTATCATCTTCCCTACATAATCCGTGTCATAATCCATTATTTTCCTCCATAATACACATCATAATCCATCATATACCTACTCTATCTCAATTTCATGTCATCCCTTACCAACATCTATGGGCATAATGGCATTTGACATGGTCCATGCAATGACATCCATCCCTCGTGGGACTATCACCTTTTATGGAACTAGACACTTGAGTCCCTCTTATCCATATTCCCCTATCCGAAAAGTCAAAAAAAAAAAAAAGTAAAGAGAAATTCCTTCGTCCAACGGTGAAAACTTGGTAAAAAGGTGCCCTGGATAAGTACCATGATGAAAACCTGGCAAATAGGCATCATGTGTAGGTTGATCTTCTATGTCACTTACACTTGGGGGCACAATGTCTTATCTATCCAACCTATCATTTTTATGTCATATCATTTCCATCCTACCTACCATCTTAGCCATCATACCTACCTATCATATTGGGTCCACTTATCCACCCTTCTCCTTTCATCTTGATGAAGATATAGGGGAAAACTGTCGACACATGTTTTTTGGGTATCTCTTGACATACCTCATCCTATCTAAACCAATCATATCATTATCCTATTGTCATAAGCTTTGTCATGAAAAATCCTAAGTCTTGTACCTAGAATGAGGCATGTCATTCCTATGCGACATAGTCTTTGGAGATCACATCCTTGCTCTCTTATGATGCATACATCCTTTCCATCCATCCATTTATCATGTGCCTTTTATCCCTTATCCTATCACCCACCCTTGCACCTAGACTTGGTTTTCCCCTTGTCATTGGTATCTAGCACAAAGGCTACCCAAATTTTCATCCATTGACACCTCAAAAATGTCAAAATCCAAAAAATCATAAAATGACAAAAGACAAAAAACATCATAAAATGTCCTAAAAAAAAGACAAAAAATCATAAAATGTCCTAAAAAGACAAAAACATCATAAAATGTCAAAATCCAAAAACAAAAATCATAAAATTTCAAAAATTCCCAAAAAATCATAACATGTCAAAAATCCAAAAAATCCAAAAATGTCAAAATCCTAAAATGGAGTCAAAGTCAGTCATGTTAGTCAGTCCATGTCATTGTCGAACTACGTTGTCTCTGCGCATTTGCTATGTAGGCAAGGCCATCAGTCGATGAGTCCCCGAGACATTAGGTCAGTCCTTTTAGGTTGGTCAAAATAAAATCATGGCATTTGTCACAATCGTCACATCGGTCAAATAAATTAGGACATAGTCAAACTCGAACACAAGACAGTCATTCAAAACGTTAATGTCAAAATTGGTCAAAATTAGACAACACAATCCAATCAATCATTTGTCAACACTAATCAACTTGCCAAAACATATTACTCAAAACAATGTCAGTCTTGTCACTCTTTGGTCCTCTTCAAGATGTGTCCTTCTTGGAGTTAGACCTCGTCAAAATGTTCTTTTCCTTTTCAGGATGTGTCCTTCCTGACAATAGGCCCCGTCAAACCGGCAACACCGTCAAATTGGAAAAACTCTTAAACTGTCAAAACTGTCAAACCGACAAGAATTCAATCTTTGGCAAACAAACATTGGCAAACAAAATAAAATGGTGTTAATCTTTCTGGTCTATCTTGTCTTATCTTTTGACTATCTTGGCTATTTTGTCTTATATTTTTACTGTCTTGTCTTTTGGTCATGTTACTAGCCACCTCGAGGATGTCCCATGAAGGATTTAGAGGTGCGATGATGTCTCCTGACCTATTTTATTTTCTCTAACTATTGTCTATGGGTTGTCTTGACAAAAAGATTGGGGCAACTTCGCCCTTAGTATGAGTTAGGACATTCCTTGTCTGTGACTATCTATTTTCAAGTGGATGACCTTGCACACCTTGTTCTATGTCATATCATGGTGTTTGTTGTCCATTTGTGTCATTTTTACTGCCCAATGATGATTAAGAGCAATAAATATTAAAAGTCCTATGGTAAGGTTTGAAGGATTTGGTCTAGGAACTTACATGCATCTCCTTTAGTCTTGTCATCTTCTCTCACTCGTCTCATATAGGCATTGCATCCATATCATCATCCATATCATTTTCATTAACATTTCTTTGTCTCTTCATATTCTAATCTTCTCATCTATTTCGAGAGCACACCCATGTTCTTGGAACCTGTCTGTCCTCTCGAGGGGGCATACCACAACCCTCCTCATCATTCTTCCTCATCTTATTTTGCACTGGGGCATATTTTTGACTTATTTTCTTTGTCATAATGCGACATGTTACATTATGACAAAGAGGGGCAAAATGTAGACACATAAAATTGTCCTAGGCTTACAACTCTTAGATTATTCAACATTGACCCTTTCATTCTTAATAATTAAATAATTTTTAATTATTTAATTATTTTCTAAAGTCATAATTCTTCTATTAATTAAATAATTTTAATTATTTAATTAATTCATTTTTATCTTTATTCTCCCTTGATTAATTAAATAAATTTTATTTATTTAATTACGTCACTAATTAAGTCCCCTTCTTTCTAAAATTAAATAAATTCTTATTTATTTAATTTTTGTCCACTTTCCACTATAATTAAATAATTAGTTTAATTATCTAATTATTCCTTAGCCTCTTCTCTCATAAATTAAATAAATTTTATTTATTTAATTTAGTCCACTCTCTGGAATTTTGAATTAAATCATTATTTAATTTAAAATAATTACTTTTGTCACATTCCTCTATAATTAAATAATATATTTATTATTTAATTATTCATGGGTCACCTAGGTTAAATAATTTTATTATTTAATTTTTCCAGCAGCCTCTTTGTCCGTGCCAGTCTTATCTTCCAAATCAAATCTTATCTTCTGACATCTCATTTAATTTCGGCCCTTGATTGAATTATCTTATAATTCAATCTCAACCCTTCATCTTTATCATTGCCCTAATTTTGACCTAACCCTAATTCGTACTACAACATTCAATCCTGACCATTGATTCTAGGGAATTTGTCATCTTCTCATCCTGGCCACACATTCAAAATTGCAATTTTTATAAAATGGCAATTTTGTTCTTATTATGGCTCTCTCTCTCTCTCTCATGCTCAGATTTTTAACATAGGCTATTATTATTTTGCAGTCATTGTCATTTGCAGCCATTGTCATTTTTAGTCTGTTGTGAGGTCATTGTGAGGTCATTTCTTTTATACAAATCTTTCAACACTTGCATAGGGCTTGGTCATTAGTCATAGTTGCTCATACAAATATGAGGGCATCTTTTATTTACTGCAAGCTAGGAGGTGTAACAAAGGTGAAGCATGGAAGGTGGAGACTTAGGGTAACATTGTCCCTTTTGTCTTCACATCACTTCCTTTGTACTTTGTTATTTCATAGGAATTTTGATGTTATTGTGCTAACCCCACTAACAAATTTAGAATTTTCCCTTGATTACACTTCTACTTCAATATCTTATTTTATCACATTTCTCCCATTGTTGCTATTTTGGCTATTTGTGGAGGTAACACCAAAGTGGGGGACTAACTATGATAGTCCTCTATACATAGCCCTAACATTTTTCCATCACTGTGTGTGTAGGTATTTCATTTGTGTGGAGCTTATGGGAGGTTGGACTGACTATAAGTTGGATTTCTACTACCCTTGCTCATCATTTTGATTCATAATCAATCCATCTATCAAGTTAAAGTATTCTTGTTATTCTAGTAATTTAGTTGTTTTTTGTTTTCTATTATTATATCAAACTAACTTTGTGAGGTCGTTAGTAGGTTTTCTTCAAGTTTTGACTATACCTTACATTCTTTTTCCATACAAACGTCAACACCTAACTGAGATTCCAACACACCATGCTGTCATCTGTTCCCTGTGCTAGAGTCCTTTGGTAGTGATATGCTTAAGTTACAATCTAGACTCTAAGAACCCAGTCACTTGACTTCTAAGAACCCAGTCACTTGACTTCTAAGAACCCAGTCACTTGACTTGTTGAACCTCTCAGGTTGGCAGAAAGAAAGAGATAGATCAATTGTCCCTCCTTTTCAACCCTTTAAACATCAAACCTATCTCAAACAATTCCTTAGGGTGAGATTGATCAAGGTAGCTAATTTTTTTAGACCCTCCCATGACCTAGGGTCTTGAGTAGTCGATCCACCTCTATATTCTTGTGAACCTAGCATAAACCTTGTAGTATCTATTTCTTTGTGTCAAGGTTCATTCTCCTGCATCTGTGAAGGTTGTGGGCTTGTGTATTTTGATGCTTTATGAGCTTCACAACCTAGTCTACAACTTTTGGATACGTAGTTAGAAGGATTGTGCGACAGTTAGAGATGGACTTCTCAAGGGTCACTATGGATCTCACTTCCCAGGAGATGGTATCAGTGGGAGAGATGAATTTCTTTGATGAAACCACTCATACCCCTACTCCTCCTATTTCTCCTTCAACTCCATCTCTCGACAAGAATGAAATTGTACCTATTCTCTTAGTGCACCTCCTGGCTTTAGAAAGGAGGCTTTTAGATCTCGTGAACAACTTAGGAAATGATCAAAACATGGCTAGGGTTGCTAGGTTTGTTAATGAGATTAGATATATACTAGAAAAGGATCAAACAGACATAGATATTCTCCATGGCCTTAATGAATTAACGAAAGCATATGTCCCTTCTTATAACACTAGGCCAGGAATTACCTGAGGTCATGGGCTCAATGCTTATGAAAGATAGATTGGCATCTTAATGCCCACTACATCGGTAGGCATGGTTGAAACGGGCCATTCCATCAACATCTCTGCTCATGCTCCACCTCCTACTGTCAAAGCAATCAGAGTACCTCTAGGATTCAATGTTCTTCCTCTTGGGGGAAACCTTATCTTTGGTAGTAGGATTGCTATTAGAATGGGGGCTAGTGGTTTTGGTGCTCTTAGTGGGTCCAATGGTGGCTCTGATGGTAGCCTTGGTGGAAGTCATGGTGATGGCTTCAACCCTTGCTACAACAGTGGCTTTGGTGGTGGCTTTGGTGGTGGTTTTGATGATGGATCCATTGGTCCTCTTTCTTCATCTAACCTTGTTTTGAATGACATGCTACAAAAATATGGGTCAAATGCATAACTATCTAGCGAGTATGTCCCAAGCCTCTACCCAATCGATCTTTCAACCCTTCTTCTGACATAGTCCTTTATCAGTAATGATTCTGAACACTTCCATCCCTCAAGGGATGGAAATTCCTAAATTTGAGAAATAAGGCAGTAAAGGAGACCCTCAAATAAATGTGTCAGCATTCAACATGATGTTTACAGACTTCTTTCACCACAATGCCCTTATGGATAAATTATTTCCTCGATCTCTTAAGGACACAACACTAGAGTGGTATTGTTCCTTGCCAGACAACTCCATATTCTCATTCGATTAGCTTGTTAATCAATTTCTCTGGTAGTTTCAGGATAACATTGGGCCAAAAATGACCTTCTCGGATCTTGTTTGATGTAAGCAAGGAGAGAATGAGAAGATTAATGATTTTATTGCTCAATATCAAACACTCTTTTCACAAATCTCTTACCTATTACCCAACTCATACATCCAGAAGGTGTTCATTAGCAACCAATTGAGACCCTGGTAGAAGTTTACCTTAATGGAGTATCCTTCTTTCATGCATCTATGTGTGACATTGTGGGAATATTAATAGATGTTTGTTTAGTTCGGGGGATCTTCCTCACACTCCCATCTTGAAGGAAGGTCTATTGTATCATTCTCCAAAAAAGGAAAGTTTGTTGTGAATGTAGTCACTACGTCTAATGACAAGGGCCTCATATGCAATAGAAAATTTACAAAGTTGTCTAAATCTTCCTCTTCTATCTTGAAGAATCTATTAAAGGAAAAAGTTATAACATTGGAAGATCATCAACCTCTTAGAGAGCCTTACCCTATCTAGTATGATGGAAATGCATTATGCCAATACCATTGTGCCCATAGACATGATGTTGAACATTGCATGTGCCTATGTCATGAGATACAAGACCACATCAACAATGATACCATTCACGTTGATGGTAAAAAGTAGAATACAAACAAATCAATGGCTAAGGTGAATAGTGAATTGTAGATTTATATGGACCCATTTCCATCTCACTTAGTGAATTTAATATTGAACCTTTTGGTGCTTCTTCTGAGGCCTCAACATACATAAATGTGGTCTCGTTTACTCATAGTCCTCCTCATCAACCTACGGCCAGTTCACCAAATATAACTTTCACATCATATGATCTACCCATGAATAACAAAGCTTCTCCTTTATAAATTCTTGCTCGCTTCAATGGAAACATTGTGACAGGAGTCGTGGATCCCATGAGTTGTGTGAATGCTATCATGAAGGAGACTCTTTTGGTAAATTCATTACAGAGGGAGGAATATGAAAAGATGACGACCACTATACATACCCATGATGGCCTCTCTCTTGTTCCTTATGGATCTATAACTCTTTTCTTCCTAGTGGGACCTAGGGCTATTAATTCCACCTTTGACATCATTCCAAAATCTGACCTATTTAGAGTGAAGCTAGGCATCCCATGGCTAGCTTATGTGAATGGGGTTGCTTTCATTATTCATAAATGTTTTGAAATTATCTCATTAAGGTGCATTGCATTTTGTGCATGACACTGGATATCATCCATTGGTATCACATGGGGGATATTTGCTAGATCATTTTTGGCCCTCCTCAGTTAGTCTGCTTCCTCCAAGAATGGACATGCTATCTCAAAATTACATTAAATATAATACTAGAGGCAAGATGCAGCCAAAAATGACTTACCTTGTAGCACAACAACAAGATGCTTCTTCCTTCCAAAATGGGAAGGGGAAGCCTACTCGTGCTCAGTGGTCTTCTTCTTCCTCTTCTATAATTCCACCTACCTCTACCTCTCGCCCTACTATGGTGCCTTCAACTTACACCTCCATGCATCTCTTGAGGAGTCTGACAGTGCCCACTTGGAAAAAGGACAAGTGTCAAGTGTTTGACCTTCCTATCTTACCCACAGTGCCTTGGCCCATCTTGTATGGTAAGGGGAGTCGCCTCTACATCTGGGCCTCCATGACCTCCTACTACTCTTACCCCTAGGGTGGTGAATGGGAAGAGGCCCACCACTGAGGCGCTTGAGTTTTCTTCTTTACCTATTGTTTCCTTTGTTCTTGCATCTCTTCCTCCTATTCTTTTCCAGGAGTCGCTACCTCCTTCGGCGACGGCTATGATGGACACTTTGATGACAAAACAAGAGCCTCTTGCTCCTCCTTAAGATGTATTTTATAGCTCTTGGAGCTAAAGAAACCACCTTACATGCGAGCGTAAGCATCGAAGGAAAGCTTTGGTAATTGAGCAAGTTGCTTTGTAGGAGGAAGGGGAGCTAGTAGCTCCTATTTTGGTGTCTTCTACTATGTCCTCCTCTTTCGCCCCTTTTTCTTCAGTTCTTGTCACCATGATCTTTTTAGGGTGAGGGTGAATGACCCTCACCCTAAAAGGGTACAAGTGTTCATTGCTCACTTGATTGAGCCTCCTCTCTTGATGTCCCTTCCATACATCTCAGCATTTCCAAAACTCATGGATATGTCGAATACCTTGGTGGTTTCCGCTATGATTTTTTCCTATTATTCCTCACCTTCTTCTTCATTCGTGGGGATCTTGTATCCTTCGATGAAGTGCAAGTTATAGGATGACCCTTCTTCTAATGGGGGTCAGAAGAAGGGATAACCTTTTTCAGAAGCTAGTTTTGCATTGTCTTGCACCATATTAGTGATGGAAACAACCCTGACATCCCTTGAGTTTTTCACTATCCTCAAATCTTTTAGTCAAGTCAGTAATGGATCTCGAGCGCCTCCTTCGTCACCCATTCAATTGACACATGGCACTCCTGTCAAGTGCATGTTCAACTTGGTGGATGATGTCTTGGATTTTTCAAATATTTTTAGAAAATCAATGATGTTTACCTCAGAGGAGTTGAGAGAACAAGACCTCAAGGGGCCCTCTTCCTGAGCTCTTATCATAGGAGAGTTAGATGGTTCTCCCCTTGCTATCTTTCCCTTGCATGCTCATCTGCCTTCCCCTTACAATGATCTAGATTGGGAGAATGATGACCTCTTGGTTGATGAGGACTAGGAGGGAAACTCTTTAGTGTAGATTAGATTGTGTGTATGTGTTGTGCTTCCATTGTAATTGTTTTTTGTGTTCCTGGAGGACCCTTTTCACCCTCGTAGGTGCTTGGATATAGGAGTGTTTTATGTCATAAAATTCTTCTATTTGTTACATCATTCTTCCTCTATTATGCCATATTTTTTTACAATTGGGGATGATGCAAAGTGTTGGGGGGCATTTAGGCCTCCCTTCCATGTTGACCCATTATTTTTTTTTTTCATGTAACTTTCTTAACATGATTTGATATAGTAGGGGATTGATGATAGTTCATATATATATATATATTATATTATATTTATCTATGTATATCTATGAGCAATTTTTGACCCTAAAATATAAGATCCCCTTATCTCTCAATTTCTTTGTTTTTTCTTATGTTGTCTTTTTATATTTCTCTCTTCTTTTCTTACTTCATAATGTTGTGGTGCCTATGTGTTTTCCCTCGCATGTGTGATAACATTTCCATGATTACATCTCGTCATGTATCACGGGCCATAGAATCAATTTCTTCTCTCTCGTTAAGATGTCACATGCCTTTATGTTTGACACACACCATCCTAGGGGGGATATCATGCTGCTTCAATTTTCAAAAGGTGTATTTGATGGCCAACAAATCCCTTCTTGAAAATCCCTTATTTTTCAAAAACTGTATTCTTCAATAAGGACCCCTAGTGGAACTTCTTTTTCATCATGGATTCATAAAGAAAGAATTTGAAAACTTTCCTTTGAAAAGGGAGTACTTTTTCTTATGAAGAAATGTAAAAACTTTCCCTTGCAAGGGAGTATTCTTCCTTTTGAATCCATTGATGAAATATATCTTTCAAAAGATTCCTTGGTGCTAGAATTGTTTGCACAAAAAGTCATTTCCTTTCAAATAGAGCATACCTTGAGTGGACCCCCTTTTCTTTTGAAGGGTTCCCAAGGGACCCCTTTGAAAGCTTCTCCTTCAATTATTGACTGTTTGCATGCATGTTTGTCTATCTTCCTACATGGATTTTTTCTATCTAACATGTTTTGTCTATGGATTAACATGTTGCATTGTAGGATCGAGGACTTGTGAAGCTTCTTTTTCCAACCAAGCTTGGAGGAATGAGAACCTCAAGCTTTCCTTGCAAGATCGAGCACCTATAAGGGAGTATCATACATTGCAAATCCTTTCACTTTTGGCTTCCCTCAAGATAGAGCACCTGTGGCATCTCCTTTGTAGTATCGGGCACCTACAGAGCCTTTTGTTCACCTTCCATAGGTCCATGGATCTATGTTGTCTTTGTTAAACTCTCCTCAAGACCAAGTACCTATGGATCCATCTTCTCTTCCTATGTATTTGGGTGTTCCAAATTGCAGTCTGCTTCCTTGGTGGTTCAGGTATACATTTCTAAACTTTCACTCTAATTTACTATTCATTTTTTGACACTTATGCTTGATAGAGTGGGGGAAAAATGTAATGGCATGAATTTTCACCCCTTGCAAATTCATCATTTATGCACCTACCTTAGAAAAATTAAATTTGATGATGCTATTCCATGTCCCTCATTCACTTCCCATCCACTTGGTAGTTGTTTTTAGTTTAAGTGGAGGATATTATGTCAGGGATGCTAGCAGGGCACATAGACATTTGTGCATCACACTGACATCCTGATAGGATTTCTACCTTTGGAATCAATAGAGGCATTACAACTCTCCATTAGTGATGAAGTGTTATTTTCCTATGCCCTTGACTGACCTTGAACAAATCCTTTTCCTCCAATTTTACCTTCAAATTTCTATCTTATTCATTCATTCACTCTCTCTTGGCAACTTCTTGATCATTCAAACATTGGAAAACTCTTTATTTATTCTCTTCTTAGCATTCTCACGACATTTCTCACCACCATTGAAGTATCAAGTTGGTGTTTTATGGAATCAATCTCCTCGTTGTTGTGACAATGTTGACATTTGCAAGCTTGCAAGCTCACACCTTCTCCTATTTGCCTTGAGTGCACGTGGTTAAAGGCGATATTGTTCCATTTTATATTCACTTAGCATCATTGTATTTTTCTTGTAGCATATTGTTGTTTTTCATAGTGCATAGTACTTCTAATTTAATATCTTCATTTATCGCATTTCTCCCATTATTGCTATTCTGGTTGTCTGTGGAGTGGGAAAACTAAAGCAAGGGACTGACTGCAACAATCCTCTAAACACAACCCCAACATTTTTTCATCACTATGTGTGTAGGTATTTCATTTGTGTAGAGCTTGTGGGAGGCTGGACTAACCATAAGTTGGATTTCTACTACCCTTGCTTATCATTTTGATTCATAATCAATCCATCTATCAAGTTATAGTATTCTTCTTGTTATTTCAATAGTTTAGTTGTTTTTTGTTATTATATCAAACTTTATTTGCTAGGTAGTTAGTAAGTTTTCTTATAGTTTCAACTATACTTTACATTCTCTATTCATACGGATGCCAACACCCAAATGAGACGTCAGCACACCATGCTATCATCTGTTCCCCATGCTGGAGTCCTTTGGTAGTGATTTCCTTAAGTTGCAGTTTGGACTCTAAGAACCCACTCACTTGACTTCCTGAACCTCTCAAGTTGGCAGAAGGAAAGAGATAGATAAGTTTTCCCTCCTTTTCAGTCCTTTAAACATCAAATCTATCTTGAAAACAATTCCTTAGCATGAGGTAGATCAAGGCAATTGATTGTTCTAGACCCTCTCGTGACCTGGGGTCTTGAGTAGTTGGTCCCCCTCCTCCACTAGTAGAAAAACAACAATAAATGACTAAAAAACTACTAAAAATTGCATATAAATGGCTAAACTTGGTCATGTGAATATTACTAGTTTATTACTGGTCATTTATAACATGACCAAATTTATGACTAAACCATTTTTAGTCATTTATTTGGTCATTTTGATTGATTAATTTGGTATTATATTTAGTCATTAATTTAGTCATTGATTTAGTGATATATTTAGTCATATTTATTCACTGATATTGGTCATGTGACCATTAGTAGGTTATTGCTGGTCATTTATAATGTGACCAAATTTATGAATAAACCTTTTTTAGTGATTTATTGGTTTTTTTGATTGATCAATTTGGTAGCATATTTTTAGTGATTGATTTAGCCATATATTTAGTCATATTTATTCACCAATTTCTATCAATTGGTAGTATATTTATCCATTGATTCCTATCAATTGGTAGTATACTTGGGCATATATTTAGTCATATTTATTCACTGGTTTCTATCAATTGGTAGTTTATTTAATTATTTTTGTTCATTCATTTTTGCCTAAAAGTTTTGGAAATTAGACAATGATTTTGAGGTTTAAACATAAAACACAAAAAAAAATCAATCATTCATTTGCACATAATGAAATAGCTATTAAGAAGGAAAAATACTAAAATTTTATTGATAAAAGGTGTTCTTACAAAAGACACAAGACTTAAATATGTGTCTTTACTTTGAAAAATGTGTTACAAAGTGTGTTTCTCAGTGTTGTGATTGAGAAAAATGAGTTACAATGCTCTATTTTTTCCTTATACAACTCCAAAACATGAAAGAACTACTTGAAAAATGAAGCCTAAGGGTGCTATATCTCATACCAAGCATGGGAGAGCATATAGTAACTAAAATTGACTAAATTCTCATGCTTAAAAATAGGGAAACATTAATAAGCTCTTTGTCACATTGTGTACATGTACATCCTGACTTCCTTCACTCACAAGGTGCTCTAAAATTTGTGTCAACAATTGAAGCTGGTTCCTTGAATAAAAAAGGACAAAAAAAGAACTGTTAGCTTAATATAAACCTTATGGAAATTAAAAAATAGATTTTGAGATTTTATACATTACCTTTTCTCACATTCTTCAACAAGTGGTTCAACAAGAAGGAGAGAATGAACAAAAAAAATAAGACCTTTGATGAAGTCCTTGGGGAAATCATCATCAAGCAGTTGACCAACAACTAAAGGAGCATTTCTTGGATTTACCTAATCAACAATAAAAAAAGAGTAAACAATTTAGTCCTTTAAATGCATGTGTAGAACCCACACAATAAAAATGATAAAGGTTGATATTGTAACCAATATCTATTACATTATCCCTTTTCCAATAAATAAGAATGTCCTTTAAGTTTATATTAGTTCTCCATTGTTAAAAAGACATGGTACCAACAATAAATTTCACCTAGCATGCATAAAATATTTTGGTGCACATGGTAGTCTTTCAGACATTATTACTAACATGATAAATATGGCCTGTTTATATAACTCTTTTTAGAAACTAAAGATCTCTGGAATGAGTGACCTACAACTTGAAGATATATAAGGTTTTATAAGGCACAAAACATGGAGGAAAAAAGAAGTGTTCAATATGATGACCTACCTTTTGGACATAGCCTTCAATGTATCACAACATATTGTTTGAATATAAGTAATGGGTAAGATTTGGTACAAATCCAAACCGATCACAAACATTTATTAGTGGATGAGCATCTAGAAGTCTCTCTTCCATAATAAATTTCTTTGTCTTTTTAGCATCATAGAAGTTTGACTCTATAGTTACACATTCCACCTCCTTGATTTTTCTAGTTTTGGCTATTGCTTCAATGTATTTGAAGTGAATTTCAAGATCCTCGCTTCCAATCACATTGAAAATGTAGTTTACCATATAAGTACAAGGTTCCCAAGCTACTACAAAATTACCTCCTTAATTAGATCAATGAATATCAATAAAAAAATGATACAAGTGAGAATCCAAAGTTAAATCACTTGGAGCTCAAGTATGCACCCAAGAATAAATAAAACCCTTAATAAGACTTGAACTATTCAAACAACTTGATGCATGAATCTACACCCAATTGTTTAGAATATTCCTTGGTAGCCTATGTGACATTAAAGAAAACATAAAAAATAAGAGAGAAATTGTCAATGTCATCTAGAGCCAACATTATTAATTTTAAACAAATAAAAGGTGGACAATTTTTACCTAGATAATTATTTGGAGATTTCCCCTCAGGTTGACAAGAAGGAGACCTTTCATGCACTACAATGCCCACTCTCTAGAAAGGGTCCCAAAGAATTCAACCAGGGCTTGAGAAATACTATAATCAGTAAGGGAATTGGTAGTTTCTATTCAATTTCAAGAGCACATCATGTTTCACATACCTATGGCTCAATAGAAAAGGTGTTGACAATGACACGTTTAATATTGGGCAAGTCTGTATAGTGTTGTACCCAAAATTTACAATATTAGTGATGAACCAAATTTTTACTAAGAAACCATTTGACATAGGGAAATATGTAGCAAATTTAAAGATTTCTACAACAATTAACATAGACAATGCTTCATACTTGACATCAAATCTAAGTTAAAGCCTAAATGCATCCCAATGAATCACCTACCTAAAGTGCACACATATATAAACTAGCTTTCTTGCACAATTGTGCAATACAAGGATGATCAAAGTGACTAAAAAATTATGTTTGCCAAGATTGCATCAACAACGTTGGCGAAAGTGACCAAATTAATCTCAAGAACCTATAGAACAAATACAATCAATAAAGCTAAAATCACAATAATTTCTACAATCAACAATGTATAAATAGTTCATTTCCACTCTTGCCAGACTTTGCACGTAAGCATGTTTTAAACTAGGTCTAAGAAAATTTAAAATCTAGTTGCTTCATGATCATATTAACAACTTTCCTTAGTTTGAAGATGTGCATGTTTTGGAAAATTAGGTTTCAAAACATCCAACAAAAAGGATGTTGCTTCATGGATCATGTTACGCTACATACGGATTTACATATGAAAAAAAAAGATAGTAAGTTATATTGGCAAATAATTATACTTCAACATAAGAAGTTTTACCTATATTTATTTTGGCTACAAAATATCTAGACAATATTCTAAATTAGACTGACCAACAAAACAACCTTTGATAGTGTGTACCAAATTATATGATATGAATAATTTATTAAATACCATAAATTGTATAATATATAAATAAAGATATTATTAAACTTGAATTAAAACATAAAAATATATATATATATATATATTACATATACGAAAAAGATAAATCATGCTAGAAGTTAAAAGATTGATTCAACATCATGATAAAAAAGGTAATCAGTAATAAAAAATATAATGCAATTTTGATGAACTAGAAGATGTTCATATATATATATATATATATAAAATAAAAAATGTCAAAGTCTAAGAGTTTCCAACTCTTGCAAATACACCATGATAAAGATCCCTGAACAACACATACAAACTACTACATAAAGCAGTGGCCCAAGCTGTCTAACAGCTAGTACATGATAAACATCAACTATGTCATTTTTTGCAAATATTTTAGTGGCCACCTTGTGAAGGTTCCTTTTTTCTCTTTCAGATGGAAAACTCCATCTATTTTTTCTTCATAAGCAAGGGGTATGTTACTTGTGACCTTGAAAATATTTACATTTGCATCTCCTATTCCTTTCAATTCAACTCCACGTACAATAGATAGTGAGTGAATCCGCCCAATGGCCACAAAAGCACCATCAAACAAATCCAACACCGCAAATTTGTCCCCTCCTTGGAGTTTATCAATACATTTCTACAAAAACAAAAAAACACATTATATTGAGATATAAAACATTCGATAAGACATGGACAATCACATAGGTAATGATTACCCTTATTTACATAGTAAAACAACCATTACTTACTTGAATAGTACGTGAATAGTACTTACTTGCATGTGGTTTCATAAAATTCACCTCGATTTTAGCACCACTACTAATATGAATATCACACGCATTCTTGTCGAGTTCAGCATAATCACTATCAACATTGACATGAAGTTGTGTAGCTTTGCAGAGAGCTCTATTGACACGACCTTTTTCTTTTCATTTTTCTTTCATATAATTTCTCTACATGTGGTTTAATCATCATGCAAAAAATAATATAATTCAAGTAAAGAATACAAAAGCTATAAATTTTTTGTCCAAAAGAACATTTTAAGCATAAAGAATGAGAAAACATTGGGACAAATTAACTTACAACTTAAAAAATACAAAAGCTATAAATTTTTGTCCAAAAGAAAAATGATAAAACATTGGGACAAATTAACTTACAACTTAAAAAATTCAAAATCTATAATTTTTTGTCCAAAAGAACATTTTAAGCTTGAAAAATGACAAAACATTGGAACATATTA